>JAQFZZ010001682.1:0-10404 GCA_034696405.1 Isotoma caerulea
ATCCGAATCCGATCCTTGTCCTTGCACGCTTTTGTTCAACAAGTTATTAAAAATTGATTATCTATCTAAAACGGTATGAGAATTATGAGAACCACACGAAATTAATATAGTATATCGCTTTTTCATATGGGCTTGTTTCATGTTTTTAGGTATTAAAAAAACCTATTTATTGTTTATGGTTTATAGACAGTTCTACGAAAATTGTCTTAAATTTTTAAACGTTGAACGTGTCATTCATTCCTTTAGGCACAACTTTTTCATTATGTTGATCGTGATGTTGATCCACTGATCTGAAAACTCCTGAGATTTCTGAGTTCATCCTCAAAGCTTTTGAGCTCATGAAATAATCCTATGCACAATGCACCACCCACCAAATGCCTGCCGGCCTCGGCCTGTAAAAAAGCGATCCATCACCATATGCCATAATTCATTTCATCTGGTAGTCTAGTGTGCTAGTGGTTCACATCAACCTCTTATCACTTAATATATACTTTTGCTTGTATTGTTCTTGAATGGTTAAGTTCACCTGTGTACATTTTTACCTGTTCATGTTCGATTGTTCCTCTAATTAGTTGGATGAGATCCACCCCCATCCATCCCCAAGTGAGGAAGAAGAGAGTTTTCCTTACCGCCAATAGGGCTACAGAGGGAAATTCCAATCCTCAAATCTTCCACTTTATCTGGAGAGAGAGTTAAACCTATTATAATGAAGTACACATACTTTTGACTTTAAACACAAATATTTTTGACAGATTAACATTAAATAAATATAAATAAATTATTCCCCTACTACTATTATATTTAATTAAGTGAATTTTGTATAGTTAAAGCTACACTGCCATTCCTAATTGAGTCATTCATGATAAAGTTAAAAACATATTAAATTAGTGATTAGGATCTTCAGCCAGGATGGATGTGAACAAAGTGGAAGAATTCCGGTCGAATCTTTTACTCCTTTTACAATGCGGACATCCAGATGTAAGAAAAATTAAGATTGTTTTGATTTTTAATGTTTTGAGGTTGGCTGCTTTTGTCAGCCGGCTTTAATTAGTTTTGTGTTTTGAGTACGATAATATGTATGCTATATTTATGAATGATTGTTGATACATGATATTTGATGTAATTGAAATGTTTGTGTTGTAGGGGCTGGCGATAAGCCAGTTAAAGTCAGAGTATAAGCAGTATTTTGCTGAAGACATAGGGCCAGAGACGATTTTACCAAGGGGGTTCAAAAACAGTAAGCACTGGGATGCGCTGTTTCAACTCAAAGAGTTCAAAGAAGATTTCACACTATTTTATACGGGGACTGTCGTCTATGTCAAAGCTATTCGACGAAGAAGTCATTCAGATTTAAAATTCATCGCTCAACTTGCTAAACATTCCCATTTACAATTGGCCAGGAAGGCCGAATTCCAGTGTGGTTGTTGTACACCAGATTTTTGGAAAGGTGTGACAAGAGATGCGGCTGTAGAACCGGCTCATAATTTAGGAGCTTCGGTGGAGCTGACGCAAGGTCACCCGGAAGACATTGTTGTAAAGATTGAACCGGGACTGATGAATCTGAACAATGGGGAGGATGACGATAGTACTACTGGGGATGGAATGAATGGGCGTGGTGGTTTGTATTCGTTGGATCAGCAACAGGGTAATCATCAGAATCAACATCTTGCATCTAGCTTTGCCAATGGAGGTGGTATTTCACATCCTGACCCTTCTGGCAGTAGTGCCAGCAATATGAGCAGCAATACGAATGATGGGTTTATGTTAGGTATTATTTTAATTTTTTTTTGTTTTTCATTTCTTTTTTTTTTTTTGGTTCTTATGTTTCTTATATCTGTAGTACCTACTTTATAATGATTTTATTTTAATGTTTCGTATCTTATCTTCCACGACAGAACTGTTTTGAAAGTGTAATGGTTAGTTTACATTGACTGCTTACTTACAAAACGCTTTATGCTTGAAAGCTGTTGGATAGATCTAATTGATGCTTTTATGACAAGCTATTCACATAAAAATTAAATATCCGTTATTTTTAGATCATCAGTTGAGGATTCAGCAGCATGCCAATTCTCAGGGTCAAAATCTACAAGCGTTTGCCTCCCTTCTGAATAGTTCAGCAGGCACAGGTTTGAATTAAAATTATTAATATTTTACGGCACATAAAAAAGCATCAAGTCGAATTTCCAATGACCATATCTTACATATATAGGTCAACAAGTTAATCCTGATGGATCGGTTGTGCCTCAGCCATTTTTTACATTTCTACTACAAAATGGGGAGCTCAAAGTGATGCAGGTTGTTTCTTCGATGTCAGGTAAATTCAAAGAATTAGTTTTTACTTGTACGATAAAAAGTTATTAGATACCATGAATTAAATGTCTCAGAAATGAAAGCGTTCATTTCAATCTTATTTTGGAACGTATAAGAAGCCTTTATTTTGTAAATTATTATATAATTTAGAAAATGGGGATGCGACTACAAGCCCGGTAGCATCTGCATCAGGAAATTCAGGATCTTCAACAAATCAACAATCCGTCTCTCCACAATTCAATCTTGCAGATATCGTGGACTTTCTGTGTACAACGCCTGGTTGTGGACAGAGATTCGAAGAAAAACAGCTGCTTCAGAATCACGAAAGGACTTGTGCATATAAAAAATATCCTTGTTCACATCCTGGCTGCGATAGAAGATTCAAGAATAGCAAACAACGTCACGCACATGTAACCAGCCGACATAAAGGTAGTGAGAATCCTTTCCGTTGTTCGGTTCCTGAGTGTACGGCCTTCTTTAAAACGGCTGATCGCTTAAAAGTACACGAGTCTCGATGTCGGTTCAAGTACGAACAGTTTCAAATCATGGAAGTGGAAGAATTGGCGAGTAGTAATAACAACAACAGCAATTTTATGTCGTCAAATCATTCGTCTGTTCCTGGTGTGAACAACAGTACTATATCAACAAATCTTACTAATTCTGGGCCAAATACTGCCTTTACCTCAATACAAGCTGCCTCAATCATGCCCGATATGAATAGGGTTTCAATTCCTGGAATTCATGTTTCTGACGGAGCCCGAATAAAATTAGAAAATTCGAATTCGGTTATATCTCAGGTGACTCCAGATCTTCAAGGTTTTTCTACAGTTGACCTCTCACTTGTGAAATCTGAAGTCATGGAGTGAAAAATATAATGTACAATTACTAATCACCTTCATATGCACAGTAGAAGCATATTATGGAAAGTTTAAGTATAGTATGCGTCATCATCACTCGGATAACTTACCTATTAATCGCCAATATGAAATCCGACCATTGACGGCTATAGCGGATTTTACAAGAATTAAATACTTGTTTTATTTTTAGAGTTTAACTAGTTATCACGAAAACTCTACTTTAGATATTTACATATGATTTTAATTGTGTAATATTTATATTTATTGTGAACCGTTAAATGTTCAATTAAAAATGAGCATACCTTTCTAACTTCGTTTGACTAAACTACTAAGGACTAAGGATGAAAGTGAAATTGATGTATTTAACCTTTATATAAATGTTACAGCTAGAGAGTAAATCATGATGGTGATGCGTGTTATGAAATAGAAGATTTTAGAGGTTAAAGCCTTATAGCGAAACGCAAAATTTAATGGGGTTTTTAAAAATATAGATTTGACTGGTGTGAAATTTTATTGATATCCTTGTCTAATGTTGTTTGGAATAAAATGTCATAAATTATGTCAAAATACTCCATACAATACTAATTTACATTATTAACATGCAATTAAAAGAATTGCTTTCATTTAGTCGCAAAAATGTCAATTTATCTACTAATTTAAAGTAACTATTAATCCAAATGTCGAGTTTCGGGTGTCCCAGAACGATTATCCAGACTGCCTAGACGAACGATTAAACGATTTAGATAAGTTTCAATGAAATTCAACATTACAAATTTCGGACTTAGGACAAACTATTTAATTCATCAAATATAAAGGGACAAGATAAATCTCTTTCTCTCTCGAACTTTTTTTGAGAAACATTTTCATTCGAAATTATGTAAAATTTAAAAAGCTTTTGTTTTTAAAACCTATGCATGGATTTGCGAATTTGCGATAATAATTTCGATAGATACAAGATAAGAAACCTAAACTTGACAGATTTTTCAGAAGACGATAAAAAGTTGGCTTTATTTGCCCCAAAGACTAGCCGCGCAAGGAGTGTTTTTAAGCAATAGGAAAAAGAAATAAATATAAAAATCAAAAACCAAAACACAATACACAATACGTTTTTCGCAATTAAGCAAATATTTATCTTTTCTATTGTTCGTTTTATAATTTCTTGTTGTCCTCGCAAGTCCTCGCTAGATCTTCTTTTCACAATATTGGCTGGCGCTGGCACTTGGTGCTTGGTATGTACAAAACGGACCCACTCACTGACGGGTAACTAAAGACTTACTTATTATGTATTACTATTACTTTATTGGATCGACCAAACCAAACGATGAACGACGAATAGCAAATAGGTCATTTCTATATAGTGAAAAATCTAAGTAGGTTTTAATTAGATTAGAATTGATTCGATCTGCAAATAATAATAATAGATAAAATTGAAGATATATTGTGTATTGCTTTTTAATTGTGAATTGATGTGAGATTGCAGACCACAGGCAGAACATCAGCAAGTGGCAATAAGACATTCAATCATTCAAGACATGAATGGGCCGAAAAGCAAAAAAGATTCCAGTTTATTACAACCAATGCTTCAAAACTACAGTCTGATAGATGAATTTCGATCAAACGTTATGCTCTTAATTCAAAACCTACATGTAGAGGTATGTGCAAGTATTTACATGATGCATTCGATTTCACGTGAAAATATAAAATATCGTGACAATATTTACTATATAGTGTATAGTTAGATTTAAGTAAGCATCTCTTTAATTTACAGGGCATACCACTAAAAAAGCTGCTGCCGGAGTACAAGAAATATTTTAAAGTAGACATTAGTTTCCAGCAGCTATGTTCAGAGACTAATATCCCGTGTCATCCAAATGAAGTACAAAAAAAAGAGTTAACGATTTGGTGTGGAATATTCAACAAACCTCCGTTGAATCGTTACTTCATCATCTGTGATAGACCTAATCGATCTGAGGATAAAGACGAAGACGTTACTGCAAGTGAAAAGGATAATACTTCTAAAACTGAAATCGATGGCAAGATTTTAAAATGCAAGAAAGGACGAAGTACGAGAGAAATGAAATTATTAGCGAGAGCTGCAAACTATAGAAATATTATTTACCTAGAATCTGACAAAACTTCAGGATTTGATTCTTTTAAGACTAATGTGATTTCTTCCCAAATACCAAACCTTAAAAGAAACAATTGCAACAATGCAGAATATTCATCGGATCATGAAAAAAGCAAAAAAGCAAAGATTGAATTGATGGAAACAGTTGAAACTCCATTATCATCTGAACGCTTAAAAGAAAACTTAGCAAAAAAAAGCAACAATCATGAATGTAACAATGCACGTTTGATAAATAGTTCAGTGGATGACGATGAAATTCTCATAAAACCGGATGATATTGATATTAAATACGAAGTCACTGTTGGAGTGGACGACAGCGAATCCACAGATTCAATTGCAGAATGTTTAAATTTTACAAATGAAGTAGATGCAAGTATATTGCCAGCTGCAGGTGTGTTGTATAAATATTACCTTATTAGAGCATCTGACTTCAAATTGATATGCATTTGATTTTTCTGATTAACCAGATGAGACTGAAGCATCCCAAATGACTCAAACATGTCAAAGTGAGCCTCATAAGGAACCGTTACTTGAGCGTTTACGTACTCCTGCCCCATGGCGTTTCGAACTAGACCCAGATCCAACAGGTAATAAGAAAATTGTCAACGATTTAAATTACCTATTTTTTTATTAAATGCAAGCATGTTATGTGTTATTTCTCGTTAAACTTTTGGTATGTAATTATTGCTGGAGAATCTGAATAAAATGTTTTAAGCTTGAGTTTTACAACTATATGAAGTTTAACTCTGGATATATTTTCAGAACCTACTCCAAATTTGTCACTAATTGAATCTACTTCCGTCGCATCTGAAAGCGGTCAGAATGGAATGTACAAAATATCTTCTGTATCTAAAAGTTCAAAGCCTATTGCAAGTGTACCCGTGATCAAATCTACTATTGTCGCATCTCAAAGTGAATTAGACGAAATAGCTTCGCCATCGACATTTGTTTCAAAACCTTGTTCACCAGTCATGAAATATCCCCCTATTATTTCAAGTGAAATGCATAAAAAATCTGTGACATCAACAGAGCCCGTTCAAAGCTCATCAGGCATCAAATCTTCTCACGTCAAATCTCAAAGTAGAGTCAACAAAATATCTCCTCCAGGAAAGCTAGCTTCGCGAATTCTGGTAAATCACTTGGGACAAGTTAGAGTAGTGGAGTTTATGGCAGGTAACGTTTACAAAGTATTACAACTTTACAACTTTAATCAACTGTATTTATCTATATCTGTTGCTTTTAAAAATTTTAGTTGAGGAAACTTGTGCTTATTGCAAAGCCACTTTTCCGGACGATGCTGAACTCTCCAAACATGTTAGATCAAAAAGTTGTCGCGAAACTATGTGTCGTTTATGTGGTCAAACCTTTTACAGCAAAAATCTTCTTCAAGAGCATTTTTTGAAATGTGCTGCTTCAAGTACAACCGAACAAGAAAAACCGAGCTCAAAAGGAAAGAAATCCCCTTCGGTATCTGTAGCAGATAAGGCAATCTAAAGATTTGTATAAAATGTTAAAATCTTACAGATCTCAGTATAAAGTGATGAAGTCTTTCAAAGATAACAATAGAGAAACTTTTCTTAGTTTAAAAGACTGGTAGATAATATGTAACAAATGTGGATTTAATCCGCTGCGTGAACTATTGTTTAATTTTTTCCGTATAGCTTGTATAATCCTTTCTATTCAAAATACCTTATCCGAAAACATTTCATTTGAAGCAGGTTTAGTTCGGACTTGCTTGGAGCAAAAACGATATAGATTTTAGACGATATTGTTGTTCAGATCTCACAAGTTCTATGCCATAATTTATTGTTGTAAATCATAGACTCACGTCTTGATAAAGTGCGTTAAATAGACTTATAGACATACATTCAAGCATTGTAACTACTTTATATATTACAATGATCCTACAAAGAGTTTTATACAGTTCTGCAAAAGTAATTGTAAGATCATGTAAAACCAGTATGAAAAATGTAGAATACATTGCAAACTATAGTAATAATAAAACTAACCAAGTTTTACCTCAAATTCATTAAAAAATTAAGGAAACTCGATTAACTTTGTTTTACATATCATTTCCTTTATGCACTGTTTTTTCAATCTTTGCACAATTTGTACAAAATATTTTGACTTAGTTCCAATTGTTAACGAAATAATTCGGTCTGAAATTCAGCTAACAGCACAATAAGAATCGACTCCGATTTACTCTAAGAGATCTAATGCCGTGTACCATACTATGCTAAATGAAGAAAAGTGATTTGGTAATCTGGTTCGAGTAACACTTGCTCGAGACTGGATACCGAGACCATATTCATAAAATAATGCTCACTTTGTATTTGATGGGAATTTTCCGACTTTTCGTAATTCTATTAATAGCAACACCGTCAAATTTTGGGCATAGTTAGTTCAGCTTCATCCTCCCCCGTTACTATCATCATCATCATCTCAGAATTTGTTCCTGTAGTTATACGAACAAGTTAATACTTCCAAAAATTTTCTAACAAAAATTTTTCAATTTCATTGTGAAAATCTGTGAAAGCTTGATTCCTTCAAAATGTCTTATTCCAAAGAATCTTTAAACTTTGATCAGCTTTACTCACAAATATGTGATTCCATGCGGAAGTTTAAAACTACTGAAGATACCTTAACAAAAATTAAAGCGGCTGCAACAGACTGGGACCGAGTACAATTAATTCTCACAGAGAATTCAAATAATATTATTAAAGTTTTTGTTGAGAATATTTCCGAAGCTTTTGAACCTAAAAATGAATCTAAAAGTCGACAGCTTTTAAAAGACATCTCTGTTAATAGAACTCTCGATGTATTAAATTATTCTTTGCGTCTTTGCCCTTTGACTGAAAATTACCCTCAACTATTTGAGAATGTTGAAAATATAAAAAGCTCTTCTATTTTACCAATGTTCATAGAATTCCAAAACTCTGTTGGTACAATTAGTCAAAATCTTTTATCAGAGATTTTTTACGAGAGATCAAAAGTTTTTTATGAAAAAGGTTTGTTTGAAGACTGTGTAAAAGATATTTATAGAAGTATGAAATGTGGTCATGAAAAGCTATACGATATGGCATTTCGATTAGGGGACAGTTATAAGAATTTAGGATTTACAAATGAAGCTAAACTTGTACTACAACATACTCTCCAGCTTCTTCGGCAAAGTTCTTTGAATAACGAGTGCAAGTCAAAAGAAACTGTCAACATTATCAAATCTTTGAAAGAAATTCAACAATTAGAGAAAACTGTGGGCATGAAAGCTGACTCTTTTCGGCCACAAGAAATTGACGTTGATTTAGAACAATTTAAAATTTTTGAAGGAGTGAATAAAATTCTTACTGGAACTACTAATGCTGTTGAACTAAGATATAATTCAGATCGAGGACGACACGTCATTGCTAATAAGACTATTCCTGTGGGTGAGAAAAATATCTATCATTTAAAAAAAATCCCTACCAACTGTTACAAGTTACAACTATTATAGTATAGTTGAACTATGAATTCAAATTAAATGTGATTTTACGAACTGAAGATGTGGATGGAAAGAATACTTGTATGCATTCCTTATTGCGAATTATAAAGACAAAAATAAATCAGATACGATTATAAAATGTACATCAATCGATCATTTTCTTTTTTCTAATAAAACTGGTATTTTGAAGTATTCGCTAACTTTACAAGCAATTGAGATTTGAGATGGAATGGTCAGTTAAAATCATTTGGTTTTTCTCATCTCTGCAGGTTCTACTGTTATAGTCGAGAGCCCTTACAGTTGGTCAACTGCCGTAAAGGACTACCCTTTCTTTTGCCAATTCTGTATGAAATACACAAACAGTGGCATTCCATGCAATTCCTGTTCTTCTGTAAGAATTCATACCCAATCTTATACACTTTTTTATAATAGTTGTCTGTTTTCTTGAATTAAATCATTACTATCATCACCGCAGATTACTACTTGCGGAATCGAGTGCCAAATTAAAGCCAAGAAATTTCACGGCTTTGAATGCAAAATTCTAAAACTCCTTGACTCATCAGAAAAACTTGGTCGGATGATCGGATGGCTGTCTTATGTTTTCGGACGATTGCCCAAACCCCTCTTTCAACGATACTTCAAGAATATCAAAATTCTTGCGATGATAACCCTTGTGTGAATCCAAGTCTGGGAATCGATGAACGGAAAGGAAAGCTAGATTCATCAAATTATTCATCGGCATTTGCTCAAGCAACAAATGCTGAAAGTCGAACTAGTGCAGACATGCTAAAAAGAACGTATGCCGCAATTTATCTGACTTTGTGTCTTAGATTTGTTGGCTACTTTAAACCTGAGGACAAGGGTAACAATGATCTTTCAAAAAATGAACAGATTGTCGCATCAGTTCTTTTAAGACATCTACAAAGTGTCTCTTGTAACGCTTACGGGATTAATTATGTTTCAATTCAAGAAACTTCTAAACCGCTTGAAATTGAAGAAATTGGTGGAGCTACTTTTCCAATAATATCAACTACGAATCATAGTTGCAACCCTAACGTGTACCGATTTTATGTAGGTAAAATCTGTGTGGTTAAAACTTTGTTAGAAATACCAGAAGGATCTGAAATTTTAGACTCATATGGACCCTTATTTTCCGTCTCACCCTTTGACGATCGGCAGCTTGACCTTGCAAGTCAATATTTATTCCGCTGTACTTGTGAAGCTTGTGCAAATATTTGGCCAAATTTTACAGAATTAAGAAATCCAGCGTATAAGTATACATACAGGTGTTCTAACTGTCTGGTAGGAAAATTGTCCGATGGTAATATGAATAGTTCGAAAGACAAGAGGAAGTGTCTATCATGTGGGAAAACAACCGATTTAAAACAAGTGCTGAAGTCATTGAAGGCATTTGAAGATCAATATTTAACGGCAAAAAAATATCTCATTCAGAGTAAAAAATTTGTCGCGTCTGAGGATATTGAAAATTCGATTCTAAATTATATTTCAAGATTACAAAAAATTTATATTCTACCGTGTAAAGAAGTAATAGAGGCTCAAGAACTTTTGAAACTATTTTGGAGTCTTCAAGTAGGACATCAATATATTTGATCAAGCGACTGCTTTTAAAT
>JAQFZZ010001683.1:0-10403 GCA_034696405.1 Isotoma caerulea
GGCCGTTTCTTCAACATATTAAAATGTCTAAGTTAAGCTTTAACAAGATGGGACCCTATATGGAAGGAAATGACAATAGGAGTAAAAGCCTTGTGTCCGTGTGTCCTTGCAAGTCAGTAAGAATAACCGGTAGTTCGGGTCACAATGGATCACATTTACAATTACTTTTTACTCAATGACCTTTCCACCATATACATTACAACGTAGTAGTCTTTCTACGAATTCTGGAACTGTGAAGGAGCCCCTTCCTTCCGTTTATATTTATGGCCGTAGTGACCCTTCCTTGCTAACCGGATACTTTACTCACTTTCTTCAGCTATATATGACTAAAGATTGTCACTATTCTCTCTATTTTACTTGGAATAAATTTTTTTAAAAATGTTAAACTATATCTCTTATTTACAGTTTTATTTCTTCTAAATGTCATCTTAAGTTCCCTGCCAGGAGAATTAAGTTTAACGCAATGTCCATTCCTTCAGCTCTACGAAGTTTAGTGTAGAAGCAGTTGCGTTGGATTGTTGGATAAATGAATTGAAATTTTCAACTGAATCACCATTTTCAGATCAAGGGCATTACTTCAAACATAAATAAATAAATTACAGCGAACAAGTAAAAGGGATAAAAGGCAGAGATGAATAATTGTGAAGGTATGGAAGAGACAAAGTTGTTCATTCGAACTAAATATGGGAATTAGTGATGCAAATTGGAAGAATACAAAATGTCCTAGTCGGTTATTAATACTCGTGTATGACTGCACGCCATTTCTATTCTCATCCATCCAGAATCTAGAGAGTTCAGGCTAATCTAATCACTCGGGTACAAAATGAGAAGCATAAACTTGCATCGTAATCACTTACTAATAAAATGTCACACTGTCAAGTTCAGAAGCTCGCCTGTTACTTTAGAAATTCCTTCACTAAATATCCATCAAATCAAATGTGAAGCATTTATCCTTTAATAATTTCTATATGTTAATCGCTTTTATGTTTTGAGTACAAATTATATAAAATCCATTTTCAGTAATGAAAATAATCATTAATTAATTAATCATTAAAGGAAGTTTTATATTGAAATAATCAGCGTTATAAATGCTTCTAAAACTTTTAATCAGTAAATTAAAATATTTAATACAACTGAATTTTAGCTTTTAAATTAGTTCGAAAGTCAAAATGAAAATAAAATATGAAGCAAAGTTTACCAAAAACTTTTATCAATACGATTTCGGCGAGCTGTAAAACCCGTAAATAATATTCAAATTTAGAAAGTAAAATAATACTGATGACAGTGCAAAACTCATTGACTATAACTTCTATCGATTAACACAAATGCATTCTACTTTATTAGAGGTAATAGCAGAGTGTATAAGAAATGAGGAGAAAGTGATTGGATAATGAAAGGGAGAACTCGAACTGCATTTATTCGATTGAATAAACCCACAAGAGTTTAGTTCAGGGATGAATTCACAAGTCATAAATTACAAGTTCATTATGTCCCCTGTCCAACTTACAATTTCTATATACCAAAATCCACACACATTCACATTACTACTACTACTACCTTATACCCATGAATATCCCATTATAGTCTGGGTAATGCACACCTGGCTCATTTAAAAACTTCGTTATGATTGAGTGAATGAGAACAAACCTTTTTCTAACCAAATAACTGATTACTTTTAAATTATACCCCTGTCCAACTCTACAAGCAATTCTTGTACCTTACTAGAATTAACCCACCTTTATCTTCCTTTTCATACCTTTCTTTGCACCGTACTTTTATGCCTTTTAAATTATACACTTTTTATCCAGTTTGCTAAAAGTATCAAAGGACTGGCTCTATAGTTTCTTTTAAAGTGACAGAAGGACTTTTCTTTTCTTTAATAATTTCACAAGCACATGGTATATAGACATATACAAATTTAAATATCTTAAATACCCGAAATGCCAACCCTAGTGTATTAAAAATACCCCTAAGGATCAAGGATCATATCACACACGATATCTTGTACAAAATTGAGAGAGCCAGGTGTGTAAAACCTCTAAACAAGAAATAGGTATTCTACTGTATACTCTGATATTTAATATTCGTTTCTATTTGTATTAGTGTGATTCATATTATTCCTCGATGTAAAGTCCAAGTTCCCTGTTATTATCCGGGTAGAAAGGGCAGGGAGGGAGGGTACGGTTAAATATCGGGTAACTTATAACAGGAAGGCTTATTTCGTGCCACCCGAACCGACCAGATCAACACAACACATTGATTCCTATACATTTACTTTACACTTACTTATAAAAAAGTAACAAATGCTTAGCTTATAAAAGTCAAATAAAACTAAATATTTTTTCACCATTCTGTGGGTCTAAGAATGAAGTAGTGAGTGTGACTTTTTTACACGATGAATATTAATGGATGCGGAGAAACTGCCAAAAGGGGACTCATTTATTTTAACCCGTTGTTGATTAACAACCGACACAACTCCGGTTTTTGTGGGCACCGACCCAGTTCCCCGCATTACTCAACTGGTACAATATCATTTTTTACCATTAAATATTACTAGGCATTATGTCATATACACCGAAGGGTTAATGGGCCGTGGTGAAAAGGCATTTTTAATAGCAACCCTGGCAGTGGCAACTACTCGTCCGTAGCACCATTTTTTATACCAATCCGTCTTTTACATGAATTGAATCGTTCATACGCTAAGTTTTAGATATTTTCCTTTAATTCAACTCTACTTAGGCTATTAGAAACCTAAATGCACTTATCCTTTTAATACTTAAAAAGCCATGCCAATAGCTTTCCTGACATTTGTCCTAATAACTCATCATCTATCTCGATGACCTTTAACCTTTAACTGTATCAAGCGGTTAAAATATAAACCTTACACTTAGGTTATGAATAGTCCCATTGAAATATTTTATGATGAACCATATTCAAGTCATAACTCAATATTTTTTCAGTGTGGAAAGACACTTGCTAAAAGCTCAACTACAACACTCATCGCAAGACTAAAAGCTAACGTAAATTACCTTCACATGGGAAAGTAAAAACTGAAGGATTGAATGAAATGAATGGCAAATACCCGGGTATAATAATAATATTAATACCTAATGCATTCACCATTATCATACATTGCATTCTAACCAAACGCATCCTTTGTTTATAACCAAACGTATATTTTATATCTACGATAAAAGTAATACTTTGCTCCTAATGGGTTTTGCTTCTTGTCATAAGTTAAACTGTCATTCCCATAACCGAACCGTCGATACGAATGGAAGATGGAAGTTGGAACTCATGAAATTTCCGACTTTGATGAATTTCCCGTGAAAATTCATTTCATGACCCTTCAACCTTCTTAAATATTATTTTATTCCGTCATGAATTGCATGCGTTATTTATTCTTACTCTTACGATGTGCATGCAATGGTCCATTAATATGGAATGAAATCTACACGGAACATCTAACTCTGACAATTCTGACATAGTGTACAATTATAACGAGCAAATAACCACACCTTTACATATCCTTGTGGAGAGTAAAAAAATTCCAAAAAACTATTAATTTTAGAAATATCTCTAAAGTCAATCCAGTCAAGTCTTATCTACAACAATTATTCAGAAGAAATGATTTCAATCAATACAGAAACTATACTAGATATACGTTAACATTTTATTTTATTAATTTCAACCCAGATAAATTTGATGAATACGGATTTAGCACAGAAATAAATCCTGACATGAGTACATTGGCCAAGAGTTTGATAAAGTGAAATGAGCCAACGTGTTTCTACTTGATAACAACTCAAACACTTATCACTTTTGCCCTCGTGCCATGCCCAGGGTGATGTAAAATTCTACACAGGGTATTTTTTATATCTATAAGTTAGATATTTTTTACTAAACAAACGAGTTGACTTTCTCACCCTGGGTCGAGTCTCCTGAGAGTTTTATGAGTTTTCAAGCAATTGGAAATAAATATTGGATGAGTGAGTTGACACTACATGCAATCTCGCATCCAACCGCCTTGCCATCCCAGTCCCTTCCTCTCTGATGTTTATTTACTTCAAATGCATTTTACATCAATTTGCCACAAAATGAAAAATAAATAAATAAATTCGTCTGACTTCACACAGTATAGTGTCTTTCTTTTATGTTTTAACGTTGTAGTAAAATAAACTGGGTAATAATTTGTCTAATTCTTATTTCTCTGTATAATGATAGCAATCTGGTGCAAATCTGTGCCAAAATGTTTGCTGACGCTTTTGTTGTCCTTCTTTAGTTTTTGTCTACCATGAAATTGCATAACTTTTACTAAAACATTAGAATGAAGTTAATTCACACTCCAATAATTCATTCACTTCTAGGGAGAGCTTCTTTCTTTATTATATAAATAGGGACGATGGTACATGAAGTTTGTAAGAAGAAATTATTAAACTATTTTGAATATCACCAATTTGCAACTATCTTAAAGCATCTTTGACATATATGTAATTTTAAAATGCAGATTTTTTTTAAAAACGAGAGTGAAGTTTTGCATGAGATGTGACAGACATAATATCTTACAAAACTTATTAAAATCAAATGTCCTCAACTTTTACGAGCTGAAAATGAAGTTACGCAAAAACGTGTAAACTTTCTATTTTTTCAGCAGTGAGCTACTAACTAAGTTTTCTAACCCCAAGCATTCATTTAATCTTCAAATTGCTAAAAACACACACCTATAAGAAATTGCATAAACGTCCTTCCCCTAATAAAGTTAAATTCGCATCTCGGAGTTTGTATTTAGCTGCTTATCTTAATCTGCTTAGATAAAAGGAAAAGCTTCTACAGATAGTGTTAGTTCTCCTACCTACTTACTTTTAGTTTTTAGGACAATGAAGTCTTTACTTGTGATGCTCCACATTTGTCTCCTACTGCTCTTCCCTTGCTCCTCGCTGTATCTATTTTGTGAGTACATAAGACGGCGAGATAAACCTGGGAGATTAACTAATGCAATTATTCACTTCAACCGGGTATTCTACTTTTGCATTTCCATTCCACTCTTAGTATGAACGAGGAGTAGCTGCAGGCTGACATTGACTTCATGAATGTGGCCAAGTTTAACCCGTAACATTTTAATGGGTCTCTCGAGAGTCCCTCTTGGTGGTCTCAACCTCCTAAAGGTTACTTATTCGACCCACCTACTTACTATTACTAGTTACAAGGGATAAAATAAGGCTACTTTTATTTTCTAAATAGTAATAATGGACTTACCTTAGCGTAAAATTTTATCCTCTGATCCGTATCTCCGTGGGTCTATTGATCCACCCGTGTTCTTCTAGTAGTCCAACTCTCCGGAAAAAGTATCTCGAACCCAAATCCCCTCTACTTTTTCCTTAGAAACAACTACTTGTGCAGTCTAGAAACTTATCTGTACAGACAGATCCACCAGAGAGTTACTACAACTTCAATAACTTTTCAATTGGGTCGAAGAAATACTCAAAAAGTACATACATAGGAGGATGTGGTGCATATGGAGGGCACAAGTCAATTTGGAACGCTTCACCAACCTCATTCACGTGGGAATATCATCGCTCCCAGCGTCCCTTACTTTTTAAAACTATTTCTTAAACGTCCAGTCCAGTCCAGTACCACTCCACTACAACCCCAGTCTAATAGAGATATTATTGTATAGTAAATAGTAAATGTACTATTTATATAGCCTTAGTGGACAACTCAGCATGAGGTGTGTAACCAGTCAGTCAGATTGGGGAGATAATAATAATCCTATTCCTACCCGGTTAGGGGCCACCCGAGTTTGTCAATTTTTGATATCGACCACTCACTTTTGACCGTATGTATTACACTAGCTCTGCACTAGCTGTAAAGGATTAGATTCCCTTACAACGGATTATTATTTGTACATAGATTTCATACAGGGATAAATCCAAATGTCATCGTAAACTATTGAGAGGACAAGGGGATCGGATGTCAGTTTGACTTTCTGAGCAGAATACCCGGTTGGGTTGTGTATGTGCTATTTATTTATTTCACTGATTCTGATACGGTTAGAGGAGACCAGTTTATATTAAATTTCATTCGTTTCGTCCTTCCTCTATTTTAGTTAGTTCCTCGAGTCCTAAACAAACATCGAGATTGATAAAATGAAGCCCAACGAACCGTACAAGCCTTTTGTTCACAATCACAATTATTATTATAGTAGAAGAGTAGGAGAGAGAGAGACAATCCTTTATAAGGTTTCTCTTTCAACTGTTATTAAATCAAAATCACTCACTCACCAAGTTTGATCGTCACACAAAAAGTCATATTGTACACAATATATATAGAATGTGGCTCAGTCACCAGTCCTTAATCATCCTTGACTCGATACATGAAATCATAATGGGCAAACCACTGTCCAAAACATACGCTTTTTACTAAATATTTTACACAAACAATTGGACACGTGTCATCTGACATGGGAACCAAACCTGTCCGCAAAATATTATTCCGACATGCTAATAATAATTCTATTCATTGTACTATTAGACTTTTGTAGTAATGATACTCATTATTAATATTAATATATAAGTATTATTATGCTCAATGTGAATAATATGAATTACACGATTATTCCATGGGAAATGGCCAGTTCCTTGTAATTTCTCATGGACATTCTATATCAAAGGTTTACTTATGTTGCGGTTTTATTTCTAGAGAGGTGACTTCGTGTTGCAAGTAATAATCCAAATTTAATGTTGTTGATTAGAATTTGTGGAATGGGAAGTAGGCCGAGTCGGATGTAGTTTGGGTTGCACCCACAACCATACCAAAGTACACCTCTTAAGATTAGTCCGTATGTGTACTACACACACAGGTAGAAAAGGTATATTTTCCCTATGTCGACTCCACTACTTTTGTGAGTAAATAGAAAAAGTCTCGAAGGATTTGCGAACTTTCACTATTGCCAAAGACTCTTTCGCAAGGCAAGAAATAAACTTATTGGCTTGTCACGTCCCATCTACTCAAATCTACATTACCTTCTTTTTCACTTCACTAACACTTCTTATCTCGAAGCTGAGTTTTTTAGTTTTTATTTTTCATCAAATCGCTGTTATTGAATCCACCTCTGAAACAATTGCAAAACAATTTATTTTAAAATTTTAGTCTAATTTTAACCCAAGAACAACTTGTATTGCTAAAATTTTGAAAGTTCTTTATTAAGACAATGCCCTATAATATGGTATCTTAAAATTATTAAAAACTTTCCTAAAATAAAAATCCACATTTTCAAAAAAGTTTAAAATTCTTAACATTTAGACTAACGCATTATATTATTGACTCATAAGAATATCAACTTGATACTTGGTATTTTATAGTTGAACTTGATGATGATGTTTCTGAATGTTCGAGACACGTCATAAAATAAATTCTCATAGCAGTGGATTTATTTATGGAGGGTGCGACATGTCGTAAATTCTCTCTTCAGTGTATTATAATTTGTTATGGAATGGAGTAAGGCCCACTTTTCCCTGGACGTGTGACTTGCATTACTAATTCAACCTATAACCCTACCATTGTACCAACCAAGCATTATTTTCATTCAAGCCTTTATATGCAAAAATATAATATTATACATGGAGCATTCTACTTAACTATGACTTTACAAAGTTCTGATTTGATATAGTAGAGTAAGGCTTATGGGAGAGTGATGTGATCACAACCCAATTTACCTGTCACTCTTGAGCTCATTTCCCAAGAGTTATGTTCGCCAATTAAAACTGAATTATTGTATTATTTTACCTAGCGAAATTTTTACTAACAAGAATGCAAGTACAAAAACTTAAAAAAATTATTTATTCGGATTTTTAAAAATAAATTTTACTAAAAACTTAATTTTGTGATCATATTTTAAACATGTTTGTAAATATTTTCAAATTTTCATGAATGTATCTTCAATATAGCAAAAAAACCTAAGCCAATTTTTGTAAAGTATCAAATTGTTTTTTTTTTCAAAAAGTAAAATTATAAGCTGAATGCATACAAAATATTCACATCTTTGTATATTTTTAAAGCTTTAAAATATACATAGTTTGCATCTTTCTACAAATCTGTATATTTGCTCTGTACCACGAGTATCGCAATTATTATAAATAAATGTAACATAAAGTAAACAATAGTAGAATGAAATTACCTGAAACATCCATAAGATTTAAAACTTCAACTCGTCTTTATTTGCAAGAAGTTCCTTTCAGAAGTAACTTAAAGAGCCGTAGTATTTACAGCTTATTTAGACTTAAAGTGTTTTCCAAAGTTGTTACCAAACTTTCAATTGAATTTCCCTTGAATTATTATATTATACTCTGTAACGAAACTAGTAGTGTGAGTTTCACTATTTTACAAGTGAAAGTATTACTTAAGAAAAGTTAGTTTTCTAAAAGGAAGTCGGTTGAAGTTCACTTTCACACTTTTCCATATTTTTTATCCTTGTAAAATACACGGCGGACAATAAGAGAATTGAACATTTTACACAGGAGAAAGCAATCCACTTTAATAAGACTTTCGCTGACTGGTGTAAAATATTGGGAACTTCGAGTAGATGCGCTGGGTTCGGAGTTGTAGCTCCAAGTGAAACCTGCATCCCACTTGCAGTCGTATTTTACCCGATATTTTGTGCACGTAAGAGAACCCGGCTCGGGTCCTAGTGCTCATTGCTTCTTAAAAGCAACGATGGAATTCCACCGTGTAGAGATGTGTTCTTGTCCAAGTCAGCAATATAAGTCCTTATGTACACTCCTATTATTTCTTTATCTTCTCTCTTTCTCTGACGGAACTTCTCTTTGATAACAACTATCCGACAGGGTTCGAAAGTCATAGGATTTCAATGATTTCTACACAATATCATCAACAATGATTGAACAATCACAAATTTTCGATCTATTTATAAAAAAATAAAAAAAAATATCGTAAGGAAATGTGGCAAGCGGCTGCATGAAAATGAAGAGACTAATTTAACATTTAACAGGTAGAAGTGAAATCACTCCAGGTCAGACATGTATTTTTTTCAACCCTCACTTTAATTTCCTTTTACACGGTATTAGCATTTTAAAATTAATACTTTATTATTTATCTAACTAGCCATAATATGCTGCATAATCATCAAATCAAAAGACAGAAACCATAATTGTTTTAGTCCGATCCGAAAGCGTTTGTTCTTCCGGTTGCAGCTGGAACCTTAAACTGATAAAATTTAAAATGTACACAATTATTCACAACTAAGTTTTAAAATTGGAAGTAGAAATAAGAAGCTTTAATTGAAAATAGTTGCACATTGAGATTGTTTTTATGTTATTAACATGATATTAATCTTTAGACAAAAAGAAAGTTTAAAATTTTATAGAATTTTGGGAGATTTTTGATGCCCTTTGAACTTGACGCTTTATATTGACATCTTTTGTGATAAAAATCCCCTGAAGAATCTACATGGATGCTCTTTCATATTTCTTTCTTATTTTGTGTGAAGTTTTATCCGTGTGTAAATCAGAAGACTACTTACTTACTGAGACTACTGTGGAAAGACACTAAGTTCCTTATAGTTGGGCAAATAAGCTAAGCCCTGAGTAAATCCACACAGAAGAAATCGGCAAGTAGCTAAGAAACTCACCGTGGTGGATGGATTCTCACTCCCCTCTGGAAATCTGAAATTCTACTGCCAGTGCTACCAACATTTCCCCTACTGTGTAGAAGAACATACTCTAATCTCTTTTCACCTCACCTAAAATAAAATCACTTTCCTTTGAACGAAAATAAAACGAAGAACAAAAATTCTAGTTAAATTTTGAAATTCCCCTTCGCAAATTGAAAAATATTTGAAATTTGTTGTGTTCATAAAGCTTTGTGTTTTCTGATGATGCAAAATTCAGAAAATAATTCGGAAGTATTTTCTCGAGACATTTCCATTGTGATATTTAACGTTTTCAGAGTACTGACAATTTTTTAAAGTATTAGCTTCAATGTTACAATATATTAGTTTTAAGAGAATTAAATTTTTATTTTGATCAGTATATATGAAAGACTGACTTTACAATTAAAATCAAGGGAAAAGTCCAAGGAAAATTCGAAAATAAATTTAACGATTCTTCAAAGAGTTTCACTTTCATCCCTTTGTCCGCAAGTTCTTTAGAAAAATTCAGCCCAAACGTTCTCATTATTTATTAACCATCCATTGTATTGAGTAAACGATAAAGAAATATAAAAAGTTTGACAGGACTGGTGAATGTAAGTGATGATTATTGAAAGTTGCCTGGGGAGTGTTCCATGCATGTAGTCCACTGGGGTTGTGTACCTTCATATGGACCCAATGGTCATCATAATCATCAAAATAAATATTATGGGCAAATGAGAATACTTTCCCCAGCTCT
>JAQFZZ010001684.1:0-10400 GCA_034696405.1 Isotoma caerulea
GAGGAAAAGTCTAATATTAATTTAATTACAAGGACAAGGAAAGGATATTGCTGAAATATTTTCTGAACTTTAAAACGACCATAAAAATGAACACAAAGCCTTGTAACTTTTTCTTCACATCCAGCAAGGAAAACTTTTTCATATTTTCATTATCACTCTTCTCTACCTATTTAGATAAAGTCATTCTTTTGTTTCACCTTTGTGAAGATTTATTACTCAGAAAGGATAAAGACGATGATGATGTTATGCAAGTAGGTAAATTACTCTAAAAAAACCAAATGATCTAACAATCTAACCCAACCCAACTTTAGCCTATGTGCAAGCAAGCAAAGGTATGCCATCATGATAATAATATTTATTAGAGATATTTTTATTCTTATTCTTAAATAGGAGGACGTAAGCTTGCCTTGCAGTTTGCAACGAACAATAATGCTTAACTTTTGGTTATGTAATGCAATCGTAATATTTTAATGCATCACATAGCAGAAAGGCAGGATGGTAAAAAAAACAACTTTGGAACAAGAAGGAAAAAGAATTATGTGATGAGATGAACCTTGTTTTACAATCAAAGATGATGATGATTATTTTTGTGCAGAAATCGAGAAAACTATAATTTCACGGATGAAGGATTCTTGAATCGTCTAAAATATGTCTTAAGAAGCTTAAACTATATACTTTGTTCATTCATTTCCTACCTTTTTGCAACTGTACACCTACGAATTGAAAACCTTTTTAGAAACAGCTTGCAGCGTTATCGAAATCATTTCCTAAATGAGTTTTCTATTACGTGATGGGTGGGTTGGGTATGGTTCATAAATTAGGGATTGGTGATATATGACAGTGAACCTTATTTCAGGTCCCAATCCAATACAATACCGAGGGTCGCTATTAGAAAGACTGCTCTAATAGCTCAATGAGATTAAATTATAGCAAAGTAATTTTTTTATAAAAGCGTATTAGGGTTGACAAGCGTCAAAGAAGCGTCGTGCATCAGCCCTCTCTAACTGCAGATTCTCCCCTTGATTTAAACTTTAATGCTAATCACATCACACCCCCCTGTTGCCTGTGAACTAAGCTAAATTTCGAATGAAACCTAAACATCCAATTGAACTATTAAAGAAAGTCAGGATTTGAAACTTTAATTTCTTTAAATTTTTCACGACATTTCATGTCAAAGAACACCGTATGTGGTATTATATTATTAAGTTGTGTTTAACAAAGCCCGACTACAGTAGTAGTAGCAGAATTAGAAGTATTTTTTATTACTCTATTACCTTTTACTATTACATATACCACTAGAAGTAGGAACAGATTTCTCTTAAGATAAGAAAAAAAGAAAATATTTTCACTTCTTCAGTCGCTTCTTTTTTTAATTTGCTTAAATTGTAACAATAAATTTTGTGACATACTGCTGAGAGTTTTACCTTTGGGCCAAAGACCAAACCAGATTAGACCACGGATGCAAATTTGTATTAATTTAAACAAAAAAATCTCAGCATAATAATGTCAAAACATTCATAGTTCTTTGTATCCATTTTTTCAAAAGAAATGAACCCCTACACATGTACATTTACACATGCAAACTAAAGCAAAGTGAACTTTTAAGTGTTATATTTTGGTTTTGAGAATTCTCACACTTTCGATTACTTTTAAATAATGGGAGTTGTCCCAGGCTGATTAATCTCAGTGTACCGTGACCATTTATCTCTCTCATTACTTTAACACACATGCTGTAAAATAATAATATAATAATATTATTACGATTAAGTATTATTGTTTCAATCTAAAGTATACATCAATCTACTATCGTCATCTATTCCCTTTCTTCCGCGAAACCGTATACCCTACAGTCATAAACTGTCTGTATTGTTTTTATTATTATTTACAATTTTGATACATATTATGATGCTTATCGAACAATTATCCAAGAAACTGTATCAATTATAAAACGATTACAGCAACAAACAAAATTGTATAAATTGCATGTTTTATTATAGAGCTTGAGCATTTCATATTTTACTAAAATACCTTTAAATGACGATTACACAACGAGGTGCATTGTCAAGTTGCCAATTTTGTCATAAATGCAATACAAATTACGTTTTTTTACTCCCTCGTACCTAATAATTAAATCCATATTTGTATTTTAAAAAAACTGAACGTATCATTAAAACTAAATTTTATAGCATTTAACAAGTAACATTTAATTGCTTAATCTTTAAATCGTTTTTTATCTGATGGGAAAAGAGTTGAATGAATATATAATGTAATAATAAACTCGTCAACTTAATCCATTCTATTCAAAATTGAAAAAATAAATGCTGATGATACAATACAAGGCTGCTTTTTTAATTGTGTAGAATGGCAATGTGAAGATGATGATGTATTCTAAAAGCTAAAATAGTCCATCTTTGTTGCCTAAATTTACCGTTTCGCTTACCAAAATAGGTTGAAGCTTTCAGACAACAAGTGGATGGAAATTTATTTATCTTTAGAGATAAAGGAGGTCTTTCAATGAAATCAAATGGTAATATAAAGTGTAAAGTTCTAACTGTAGTTTTGATTTTGTCTAAAACTAATGCATGAATATATCTATCTACATGTTGTACGTCTTGAATATGTGTGTAATTGAAATTGATGCATAGCATAATATTTTTAGAATCATGTCTGCTCTGGGCTGCGGATTAAAAAAGTAATTTAAATTTTAAAATTGGACCAAAACGTTTTAAGAAGTTATTTCTTTTTGAATCGTCATGTTAAGAAAATCCTTTTAAAATTTCTCAGCATTTAAAAAACTGAAATATTATTCTATTGAAGAAACATTTCCATTTTTCGGGAAACTTCTTTGCTACAGTTTCTTTTAAATCTTAAAAAACTGTCTCAGGACATTTTCTAAAATAAAATTTCTCTCTTATACAAACAAAACAAATATTTACTAACTTTGTACACATTATGAATAGACTTCATGCCTGTCCGTCACATATCGATAAAGTGTATCAATAGTATTCAGACTATAAATAAAAAAGTGTGAATTCATTTAGCAGCAGTGCAGTACGCGATTTTCCTTCCATCATGTATATATTTACATAGCATGAAACGAAATACTTGTTTTTATGCATTCACATTATCACATTAGAATTTACTTCCTATGCACTTTTTGCTCTCTTTAAAAATAAAATCCTTAAACTGTAACACTACCTACTATAACCACTCACTATAAATATAAATGCATAGAAGTGCTTGCAGTTTTTTAAAATAAATATATAAAAACAATCCGGTAGTGGTTGATAGTGAGTGTGCTTTATTCTTATTCTTATCATTATATTTGAAAGCCGTTTACGCATCTAACACATTTACAGGTGTGTGCAGTCAGTGTCTACTGATCTGGCTGAGGATATTCACACAAAAGGATAAATAAATCTAATTAAATTTGCCCAAGTGACCATAATAGATAGTTAGGGCCATTCAAATACTTTATTTTACTCTTTTCTCATTCTTCTTATAAATAACCTAAGGTAAGAGTAAAGGTCAGGGTTCATATTAAAATAAATTTCTCTTTATTAGAAGCTTTTTTTTCTAAAAAAAAATAGGAATTGTCTTTTATTGTCTCGTGCTCTTCATTCATCTTCTCGCAGTAATGTGTGAATGTCCCATAGTATTATCCACACAAGGAAATAAGAGTAAGTGAAATGTGTGAATGGTTCTCATGATGATGATAAAAGTAGTAATAAAAATGTATGAAATTTAACATATTATTATTAGTTTAATGAAACATATTCATTACTCCTTGGACAGGACAAGGAACTGCAACAGGTTGTACTGTGCATAATGCAATATGCATATCTGTAGGGACAAACCTATAAGTGAAAATATAAAAATCGACGCCTTTTTGATTGAGAAAAAAATGAGAGTAATAATAAGAAACTGTCTTTGTCTTGTCTTCTATTATTATTATTTTTATAGCATTACTGTGTACAGGGTGTCCAAAAGTAATTAAAAGTAACTTCTACTTTTTATAATAAATTTAATTTCTTCCTGATGATATGTAGGTTGTCTAGTCTGGAAAAGGTGTGAAATGTCACCTATTGAAGATCAAGCTTTAAACCAATCTGAAAAGGGTATACGCCCTAAACTCTATAGTAAAATCCCTTTGACAGAGATATTTCTGACATTTGAATACCTGACCATTTAAAACTAAAATTGAACTTTGTTTGAACCGTTGACAAATATTCATAAAGTTGTAAAACCTCAATAATGTAGGGACACCTTGTGCACACTAATTTACAAAGAAGGTGACAATTTATCCTTTAGTAGTGTATACTATGCTGATATATAGATTAATAGATTTGTATGTTGTATGAATACTTGCATTCGCATTCATTCCAATTTGGATTAGGAGATTTGATGTGGTTCCACATAATACAATAAAAACATGCATGCTTAATTTAATCATTGCATTGCACTTATTCAGTTGGCAGAAATACCTCTGTACACAATTTAAAGTGCTATTTATTTGTCTTTGTCCTTACAAATGAATTTTAAATAGAGCTTGATTTTTTAGTCGCATGTTTTACGCCTACTTACTGCCTTATTTAATTTAAAAATGCATGCACTTGTTTAAACACCATTACTGCCTTTAAAATTATAATGAGACTTGTTTAACGAATTTGATATGTTGTACATGTTCAGTACTAGACAATCAACAAAGGACTTGAAAAATGCAATTGGGTCAATTTTTAAAGATTGACGAATCAATTGTAGTGCCCAGAGCATTGTCCTAATCTAAACAAGACAATTTTTTCCCATGAACCGGGTTTAAGTTAAAAGGTAAATTGGTGAATTATGGGATTTGGGTTTAAAGAATTGTCTGATAACTTGTAAAAACTGTTGCTATTTAAAATCAAGACGTTTAACTTTGTACAGTCAAAACGGCTTAAAAATAAAAATGGAAGGTCATAGGCGATTAGTTATTAAATGGAACTGGAGCACCTGATAAATTTAAGATCTTTTAGAACAAACAGGTCTAGGCCCCGGGTTGGTCATAAAATAAAAAAGTTGACTTTTGTTTTGTTTCAAAATTGAAAAATTTTTAAAGTTTTTATATTAACTCAAAATTATTTTAATTTCATTAATTAATGCATTGAACAGGAATAAATGAAAGGTTCAATTACGCCAATAAATGAAATATTTTTATTGCATTTAGTTCAAACTGCTTTCTCCTTACTTTCTCCACATACCAAAAGCAAAATAATGATTTTCATAAAAATTAATCCATCTTGTAAAGTATCAATCCCTACCTGAAGTTTCTGTCTTTTGACATCAATCCGAATCCAATTATCAGTTGAGAAAGCAATAGCCAATAAAGCTACACTGACAACTGCAGCTATCGTAGCTAAACTTAGTGTAACTGCTGAACAAGGCATTTTAATTATTTATATAAAATATAATTAAATTAAATTAATTATAATTAAATCTCAACACTGAAAGTGAA
The DNA here is from genome assembly GCA_034696405.1 of Isotoma caerulea. Lineage (NCBI taxonomy): Eukaryota > Metazoa > Arthropoda > Collembola > Entomobryomorpha > Isotomidae > Isotoma > Isotoma caerulea. The sequence goes on from JAQFZZ010001684.1 coordinate 5,492, forward strand.
CACACACTCACACCACCTCAATCAAACACTTTAACCACCGATTTATTGAAAACTTCTTTTGTCACTTATCCTCATAAATGCTAAAATAATTTGTCACTATTCTCCAAACTGCCTAGGAACTTTAGGTGATAAATTTAATTGAAATAATTTTCTTCTTCTAGTCATTCCCTTGAATATAATTTCACAATATATTTCCCAAATCCATTGGCAAGAGTTGTCACTACTTCGAGTTGTTGTCTCACTTCTGGAATTATTATAGGTTGAATTCTCAAATTCCTCAATCCTGAATTCAATCAAGGACTTAAACCTTAAATCTTGAAGTCAGGCTATTAAGCAGGTTTGCTTAGTTTTCAACTTTTCTTTGAATATTATTCATACACACAATAAACAGTACATATACACACACAGAGTACACACGGACTTGAGTTGACTTGACCTCAGAACAACTAATAAGAACTTGCATGAGCTATACGCAAGAATACCTATGCCAGTGCGATAGTTGATGATAGTTTTAAAATGTTGAATTCAATGTACTTTTTCTAATAGTTATACTACTACTAGCTGTACTAGTAAAGAAGCTAGTTTACCTGTTGGAATGTTTAGTTATTTTATACGTATACATATAATATATTTAATATACATACATTTTTCGAATTTATATACGGAAGAGAATTTATATAAGGTAAGAATTTAAGGATCTAGTCTGTCAGGTGTGTTAATTTTGTGTAGCATAGCAAAGCAGCATTATAATATCCATACCATGAAGAATAACATTTATAACGTGTGTATAGCATGAAGCAGTTACTTTACTTTTGAAGTTTTTACCTTAAGATTACATTGAAAGGTTTACTTTCAAGATTTCTTAAAGCAAAACCCCTAATGACTTCAGTCAGAGGAATATTATACAGCTAGTATGAACAACTTCCCTTAAGAGATGAAGAATTTCAATCTGAAGAAAAGTTTGTTAATGGTGTATGTAGGGTGATGCTGATCCTGTCATGCCACAGGTATACACAACAAAGGTAGGGGTGGGTAGTGCAATGTAGTGGGTTATCTTACAAAGTTATATAGAGTTAATAAGAACGACAGGTAGATACTGCCTGAGGTAACCAACCGCACTACCTTTATTATTACTTTACCTGTATTACCTTCCAAAGAAATCAACAATACCGACGACCGGGTCTCTTCTCCTTAATATCGTATTTATTTCCATCCCCATTAAACTCTATAGTTATTAAAGTAGAATGTATCAAGGATGAGAGTTTTTCTTGTATTGAAAACTCAACCAGCATAATACACTTTAGTTAGAGGTATTCTTGAGTTTCAAGTTTCAATGTATGATTTGAAGAGAGAGGAAAAAAAAGTGGGCTGAATTTATCATCATCATAAGGTTTGAAAAGTAAGGTGTATTATAGAAAAGTCACCTTCCTGCCTACACATTCTTGAAAATAAATAATGAATCATTTCTATGAAATGAAATATGAAAGCAAAAAAGGTTTGTGCAGTTAAGATTTTTAAGGTTTACTTCACGTGAGTGAAGGTATAGCGGTTTGACAAGCGACTTTTTCAAAACCGACCCGGGTTAGGTTAGTATTTCAAAAAAATTGACATTTGTAACCATTTCTGCTTTGAATTAAGTCAAAAGGTGTAAAATATGGTTTAAAGTTGAATGAATACCACTTAAGCTGAGCTATAAGGATATTTTAAAGTTTAAAATATGCAAGTAAACGACATTGATGACGATGATTGTTAAGGATTTTACTATGGTTGAAACGCTATTGAGTCTTGATTCTTGATTTTTTCTTCAGTGTTTTAGCATAAATATAAGAAGGGTGTGTAAGATTTGGAATTTCGTCCACGTCTCCAATGTAAACTTAAGAGCTAGAGCTGTTTGATCTATGCATCCATCCTACCTAATACAATCTACACAATACACTTTATGCATTATATTATTATTGTTGTATTAAAGATAATATTGTAAATGAATCAAGAAGTTCTTTTACGTCTTTCTCATTCATTTTTTATTCCATCCGTCCGTAGTACCAACCGACCGACCGACTGACTGGCCTGGCCTGGCTATACTATACTATGTAACCAAACCAATAATAAAAGTATTCTTTAATTTTCAATGTGCCAAGGAATGCGAGAGATGATGATGGAATATGATTATCAAATATTTTAATCCCAAAGTCCCAACCATAATACCACAGAGCAGTAATTTTTTTTCATATGCATTGCTGAAGATTTTAAGAGACTCAATATTCAACCTGGTCTGGTGTTAGTTCATTTACTTGGTTGATGTTGAATCTTGAATCTTCAAACAAGATTGAGACTTAGCCTTTGTATTCTTAAGTTTTTTGATGACTTTCCAAAAACCGCATCTGTAATATTGTATTATCATTATATTATATGACTTTTAAATACTTGATTCTTTTTTGCAAATTGTGGTAGTACTGGCTAGAATGGTGATACTTGATACTGGTCTGGTACTTGTACTACCTGTCTCTATCTAGGTCTCACGAAATGAATTCGAATGACACGATGATCAGTCATCAGTAGTAGGAGAATAATACGTTAAATAGTAAAGTAGTTTTGTAGTGGGTAGTTATAATTTATAAGAATTCAAAATGTATAAAGGTTTTACTTTGTACTTTACAAAATAGCGAGTTATACTAATACAGATGGAGATAAACCGCGCGTCCACCTTTTTCTATAATGCAATGCAAGCACTTTCTTTAACTTCTTTTAAAAGTAGTAGTAGCATTTTAGATGTATTATTTCAAGTAGTATTAAAATAGTAGTTGTGGTTAGTAGTAAAATGTGTAGTAAAAATTAGCGTAGAGTGTTGAGTGGTGGCGTTTTAAAATAGATGAATAGCCCCGTTTTGTATTTTAAAAGTAGTCAATGTTAAGAGCATGCTTGTGTTTATATTTGTTTATATTTTTAGTTTTAAAGAGAGAAAGGTCTTTGCTAACTAACTAACTATATAAAAACAACAATCAGGGATTAATCAGTCTTACTGTAAGCTCTCTATGTGTACTCTCATACTGATGACTGTTTGTACATTCAATTCATTACTTCTTTGAACAATCGAATTTATAATTAGGAAGTTATTTTATGCTTTCATTGTTAAGCATTTTGTACTCAATGTATCGTAAATTTTTAAATACTACCCTTGGCATTGGTAAAAAATAATCTTAGGGTAATCTTATAAAAGTAAGTTTTTTTAATGCAACTCTCTTTAAATGAATCTATGCAAACAAACAGTCTATTTTGATTTTTCACAATAAACACCCTCAGGACCTTTATTTCATGTTTTGCATCAAGTAATTTTTAGTCAAAGATTTTACAACTTTTTGACTCATCCGTGCCAAAGGCAAAACGAATTCTTGATTCTTTATCATAAAATTGGAAGTACAGACAGAATGGTCGCTGGTTAGTATAATACGAAGAAGTAAAATAATAATATTAATGTTTAAATAGTAAATGCCGGTTCCTTTTTCATCTTTACACTTTACACATTTAAAACCATGATGGTCTACATTTTGTTAGACTTGGACTATTTATTTATCAACTTTCATTCATTCATTCATTCAGATTAAGTCTTATTATAGTCAAGTGCAATACCAAAATTTCAAATAATAAGTATCTATATGGTATCGGCACTTTGAAAAGAAGATATGTAGGGTGTTGCAAGTGTACACACTTTCAGAGAGCTAGTTAGTTGTACAATGAAGATATTACTACCTTGCCCAAAAAATAAGTAGGTTTTTATTCAGCCCGACATCATCGACAATAGATATGAAATTTACAATTTATACATGTATTATTATATTGCAATAGTTAAGATATTTATTATTCTGTGCTATATAATGTTACTACATTAAAAATTTTGCATCATTCTTTTGTCAAAATTTATTTTTCATTTTGTATGGGCCTGCAAATATTTACAACCTGCAGAGTTGGTCCTCAAGATTAAGATATACATATACAAAGAGCGAAGACAATAAAGACATTCCATTTGATTTCACATCAATGACATTATTTTGCATTATTGTGATTTTCTTTAACAACGCTCATACTCAAGAAGGACAATAAATTCTAAATAGGAATGACATACAAACGCAATCACACAATTTAAATTCTTGATTTGGCCATTTTGGATTTATTATGTGTAGTATTTTCCTTGGTTTAAGACGACAAAAGACGACAACTGTTAGAAAATTAGCTCATTTTAACAAGAAAAATGAATAATTTTAAATGATTCACAAAATAAAATTAATTTATTATAGTGAAAGGGAAAAACTGACGAAATCTAATGTATTTTAAAAACTAAAATAATTTAGGAAAAATGACAGCAACAAATTATACAGTTTAAACATATGCTTGGCATTAATCTTAAGATTTTCTATTTAAATATGTCGCACATAGGAAATTTTTGAGAAACAAATTAGGAGAGAATTACTTCAATTGGTACCTCAGTCAAAATATAAATTGACTTATTAGTAGGGGTGTACCAGGCACCCAGCTGCAATTTCATTCGATAGAAATCATAGAATAGGGATAGAAAATAAGATAAAGCAACAGGTAAAACAAAAGCATTAAAATGCGATTTACAATTACAATCAAGCAATTTGTGGTTATATACTGAATCTCTCTGAAACTAAGCAGGAAATATTATTGGTCATTATTAATGTGGTAATGAATGATACGTGTCTTGTTTTCTGTTTTCTGTCCTCGATCGATATAAACTATTTACGATCAATTGATGACACAGGCAGGAATACGACACCGACTGACAGTCAGACATGTTGGATTGGAGTTTGCAAAATTAATACTTTGAAACATTTCACTCAATTTCAGAATTATCAGAATTTCAGTGGTTAAGTTGACGGGAAGGAGACTTAAG
>JAQFZZ010001685.1:0-10399 GCA_034696405.1 Isotoma caerulea
ACAACATTTCAGCAATTTTTTTCCTTTTCCAGCATTTTAAAAATATATCAAACCTATATTTTAAATTTGAAGAAAATAGTACAATAAATGGGTAAGTTCGTTAGTTTGTGCTTATCTAAAATGCAGATAAGTCCAAAGATAAGCCAAATATGATTATAAATACTTCTTACTTCAAATTTTAAAATTATATCAGTCTTAGATTTTTAATTTGAAGTAAATCGCTCAGTAAATAGAAGAGTTATATGATTTATGTGCTTATCTGAAATGCTGATAAGTCCCTAGATAAGCACAAAATCAATAAAGTTTCTTGATCTTTAAAGTTTTAAAAATAATTCACCGCCATATTTTGAATTTGAAGTGAATCGCCCAGTAAATGGAAGAGTTACTTGATTCATGTGCTTATCTGAAATGATGATAAGTTCGAAGATAAGCACAAAATCAACAATATTTATTTTTCGTTAGAGTTTTAAAAATAGTTAGCGTGCAGGTTTTTAATTACAAGAATATCGCCAACAAACTGAGGGAGTTAGATAAGCGCTTATCGAACTTAACGATAAGGTGGCTTATAAGTATGAAGTTATCTTAACTTTAAATTTTTCGACTTTTGATTTCAAAATTTCAATGTTTGAAACTTTTCGCCGACATTTTTGAAATGGAAATTTGAAGGTCTGGAATTAATGGGGGTGGCTTTATACGATACCCAACTGTCAAAACGTATGCAGTGTACGTTAGTACGCCAGTGATTTCCCCCCCGGTCCCCCGAATTTCAAACTCATATAAAACATAGTACCACCTAATTATTGGAAATTTTTAAAATGTATTTTTATACTAGATTTTTTGCTTGATTTTTTGGATTAAAAAAACAATCCAATAATTAGGTGGTACTATGTTTCTCAACGGTTTCTAATTAGCATGGGAAACCCCCAAAAAATCAAAAAATTTCGAAAATTTCAATTGCGAATGAGAAGATGCTCTTTTTCAAAATAAGTTAAATTAGACAAAGTTGTATAGAATTTATAAACGGCGACCAATTCAACAATTAAAATTTATTGAAATCCTATTTAAATTCATGCAGAGGGGGTGTGGTGGGGTCATTTTAAAAATTAAACCTATTCTAAGGTTAGTTAAAATAATTGTAAGCCCCCAAGAAAAAAAATTAGCGATGCGGTTTGAATTGACTCACTTGGGATGATCTGAGTCTAATGTTACATGTGGACTATTTGACATTGTATTACAATACAACTGTGTGTATTTCTATAATATTTCATTTATGTCTTCGTGTAAGAATTTAAAAAGAGAATTGTGTAGAATATGAAGATGAACCACCACAATAATATACCACCTTCACCCTCTCTATCTTGTGGGTTACCTTTGCCAGTATCTTTTTAAACATTTTTAACCAAGGAGATAATAATGGATGAAGAGAGATAGAGTCAAAGAGTGAAGTTGACACTCCTAAAAATAATGGGCAATGTGTCTAAATTGAAAAATTAGCTATGCAGTCATCCAACCGAATACGGCTTCGTTTCTTCTTCCCATCCTTGTTTGTTGCTTCTACTGGATTCAAATTTTTTTTACTTCTGATGTTGAGTGAGTGAGAGAGAGGAAATTACATGGATTGTGTTTGAAGGAATCCTTAAATACTTTATAGCTTTCTCTGTTTCCTTACTACTGAAGAAGAATATGAGAAATGAATATAATATATCGGTGTTTAATGATAAGACTGATTAGTACTGTGGGTTTAATATCACATTAAAATAATAATAAAAATAAAATAACGATTAGCTACCTGGACTAAAGTACTTTAAATATTATTATTATGAATGCTTTGAGTTTAATGTATCTTTTATATGGACATTTGAGGCATTAAAGGTCTCCTAAATGGATTTTCTTTATGGATGATCAAAAAAGTTAGTAAGTGATATTCTATAGAGATAGAAGACAGTTTATGAGATATTATCTTGGAGGAAGAAAAGCACGAGAGGAGAAGGACCAGCTGGCATTCTCAATTTCTGATTCTGATCGCCTCCATGGATGAGTTGACTTTGTGACTGCACAACCTTTAACTTAACTACATTTTGTACTTCATACTTGACTCGTTAGATTATCTTATTAGGTTGTGGCCAAGATGAATTCATGAGATTTCTCTCTCTCTCTCTCTCTCTTTCCTGTGACCAACTCACCGTGAATATTTACTTTGGCAGTCTCTCAATTAATCCCAGTGTCATCTGAAAAAAATGCGTATACAAATGTTACTTAAGGCATTCAATTTCAAAATTTCAATCTTAGATTATCCTTTAGTGAGGTTTAAAAGTTTCTTAAACACTCAAGTCAATTTACTCCCCTTTGAGTAGATGAATGGATTGAATGGTGTAATAATATTATTATTAATCCATTCCTGTCTTTTAACTACCTGCTGACTACTCACTGCCATCGTCCTCATCATCATCTCTTACATGGGAAGAATAAATGCCATTTAATAACAATAAATAATCATTTGGAGTTTGTATACCTATTTTACCCCGTCTATGTAGTACAATATAATGTACAATCTACTTTTTCATACATGGAATATGTAAGTAAGGACTTTATTATGTGCCATATGAGAGAGCAATGTTTTATTACCTTTGGATGGCTTCGCTTGACTCACTTGTCATCAATCAAGAAGGCACAGACAATATTGGTAATTGCCTATCCTCCCAATATGGCTTGTTTACCAAGTCAGAAAACTTGAGAAATTATGTTCTTTCAATTACTACATCGTATTTCAATTACAGCAGCTACAGCAGAAAGAAACACAGACTATAATAATAATACCTACCAACCAAACCAAAGTATCTTGTCATTATGAAGCAGTGAAGGAAAGGATATTTATTTGGTCATTGGTTTCCTTTGGTCCTCTCTACCTTACCTTTATGTTAAAGGACACATGGTGTGGTACTCGTACAGTAATATTGCAAAATAAAACGGTAAGTTAAACTCATATATAGGCACGAGTATATATAGCTAAGCTAACAAATGGATATCCATAAATTGATGTAATGCATTTTGTCCAAGTTGAGTGCCTGCTTTTGAAAGATAGAATGACAGATTGCGGTTTTCGCTTCGAGTGAAATTGACTTTTGGTGAAATACCAACAGACCAAAAATCAAACTATAAACTGGCTATTACAATCCTTCAGTTGGGACTAACTATTGGTAAAATGTCTATTTTCTAAGCCGCAGTTTATACAATTTATTGTATCAGTTTTAGCTAAAGAAGTTAAGAAGAATTTCTTTGACTTTGTCACCAAATTGAAATTGAAATTGGCAGAAGTTTTACCTTCCTTAAAGACTGTAATACTAAACGCGGCTTATACGTGTTTACGCAATCATGAACGACTCAATTATCAATACCACTCAAAGTAGATTGGACAGAGTTCTGAGTCTTCTGAGTATTAGAAGAAAGGATGAAATGAAGAAATTTCGCATGACTCGAGGATTCGACATCCATATTCTTGATTGTGTGGTAAAAAGTAAAATATATCTAATCAAAAATTTCAATTCATTCTTTTACCTTTCAAATGAAATTGACTTGTGTTGTGGTCTCCGATTCAAAAGACAATCTACCGTACCGTTGAATAAAAGGTTATCTAAAGGTCTTACAAAACAATAAAAAAGATGTAACCTCGATGTGACAAGCACAACTCTATAGATTAAATATTACATAAACGGATAACATCAATAGTTTTTCTAGAATTCGAATAGCGACAGATTGATTTACAGATAGATGAATGGACATTGTCTTTGAAATAAATTTTTATTGAACACACATACATAATGTTTTGTCACAAAATATGATTTTACGATTAGCCACGCTGTATAATATCATATGATATAAATCTCCGGTGTGGTCCCCTGGCTTGCTTGCAAGTTGGAAAACAACTAACTGGACTTGTTATTAGCATTGTATTGAATTGGTCTCTTGGTCACGTCACGTCACAGTCAGTTTCATTGCCTTGTGCACAGTTTGTGGCAGTGGCAGTCAAAAAACTTCATACATAAATAAACAGTTTTGTTCACCAAGAATCATCGAAATGGTATCGTATTTTCACTGACAAGGACACAGTTAAATGAACCTATCATATCACATCATAAATACTTTTTTTTACTTCCCACAGGAGACTGGTTGATGCCATGAATCCTTTATGCGGTCCATCATCCAATCCTCATACATGCAAGCTATATAAACACACTTCCAATTCCGAATTCCAACTTACCCTAAACTGTCCCAAGAGTCTTAACTTTATTTTGGCAGTGGCAGGAAAAAGTGCAAAAACACAATTCGATCACTTCACTTTAAAATAAAACATGCACATTCCTTCAAAAGCTGAAAAAAAGTCTTGACATTAGGCAAGTCTGGACTGGACTGGACAATAAAGACTGCCACCTAATAGAAATAGATGATGACCTCTGCGTAAAGTTTAAATGTTTTTTTTAAATACTCATATTAAACTTCAAAAAGACTTATCTTAAATAAAGTTGACATTGAATCTGAATAGATTTTCAGATTTTATCCAAACATGTCACAGTAGTTTTTCCAATTAAAAAAACAGATTTTAATTTCGATAGTAATTTTAACTGCTGTGTAGGATGAATGACAATTAGAAAATAATGGAAGTTTGGTCATCATCATTGTGATAGCTCGTTATATCATTATATCCTTGTCATGTCCCCCTGTCTTTTTGGTTTATTGAAATGTTCACAAGAAAGACAAGAGTGGGTTGACTTCCAGACACTTTAGATTAACATTTATTCAACTCTCTCTCTCTCTTATGTAAGCCAAAGGTAAGTAAAAAAGTAAAATAGTAAACAGTATGCGATACTCTCATGAAATCTTAAGAGTAAAAAAGATAAGCAGTTGTTCGTTGTATAATACTCCATCCAAGTACTTGTAATAAGTAAGTAAGTATAATCTTTTTGTGAGTTCCTCAAGAGTCTCAAAAGTCAACCGGAGAGGAACAAGTTGCTGCTATCTGTCAAGTCGTTTTTCACCCGTTTTTCACCTTTTTTATAAATTAAATAAATATGTATACAGCGTTTTCCCCCGTCCACTCATCTTCAATTCAAGTGTTTAATTAAGTATGCATACTTTGTCGTGGTGTGGTAAATACTCTTCCTTTTAACATATTCAAGAAAAGACAAATGACTTTTTGCAAAGATGGGAACAACTAGAAGGCAAAGGAATAAAAATTGTTTCTCTTTGTCGTATCGTACTTTAAGTATATAATTATATTATATTGTTGGCTACACAATGAGATAATATGTATAAATAAGTTAGTTTTGGTGAAAATAAGTAACCATCTCCATTAAGATAGTCAAGTTGGATAACAGATTATCTTAAATCTACTGATAAGCATCTGTAAAATAATGAGTCATACTACATAATATAGTAAGGGATGGTTATTGGCTGCGAAGCGTAAATCATCAATTACACACTTAGAACAAAATCCTAGTTGTTATTGAAGATGAATACCGTTAGGCTTTTACTTCAGAGTTGATAACTGTGGAAGCAAATTCCTTGCCAAGTTGTCATCTCACTTTATGGGAATTGTGAAAGATTAAGTAGAATTTGCGCAGTCATAAATTTACTACATTTGAGATTTGAGTTTATCAAATTTTTCTTAACTTTTACAAATGAATTTCATTTGAAGTATTTTATTAAGTTTTTTTCAATTTTCTGGAAAATAAATACTTTTTTCAGCAGTATATTATTTGCAATTTTTTAATTCTTCCAAAGTTGTTAGAGAAAGCAGTTCTTTGTTGCTGCGAAACTTCTTCATTAAACGATTTTCGCAAATTGTTTCATTTTTTATTACAATGCTGCACAATTAATGAAATAAAAAATTGTTGATCTTGATACCATACCCCATGAATTTATGGATCACAAAAGGGTCTTCAACCACAATCAAAACTAAAAGGAATGTTATAGCTAGTCTTTTGATTCACAAGTCTATGGACCACTTTTCCCTACCCACCATCTCTATCCAAAGCCAACACCTCTCTACCAGTAAGTAATAATATAATACCCATGGAAATTCACACAAGACTCGGTGCGAGATTAATACACAGTAAACAAAGCAGACAGACTAGAATGAGTTCACTACAACATTCCATTCTTATACAGAGTAGACTATGAATCCATAGTCGAAGTATTACAGAGTGAATCTCAATAGCATGATAATTTGAAAGATATGAAATGAAAGCAACCCTAGTGTCATTCAATTCAAAACTGAAATCACTTTCAACTTCGGAGTTCTACCCAGGCATTATAATAATATATAGACGTAAACAGTATTCTACTATCAAGTTACGGCCTACTGCCTACTGGATGGTATGTAATAGAAAATGATAAAAAATAGCATCTGAAATTGAGAGCGGAACCCAAGACTCCTTTTCATAATATAATGAACCTACAGGGGGGATCACATTCCATTCCAGTCTTCCATACAATTCGGACTGGAAACCAATTCATTGAAATTTGAAATCCTTTTCTCTATTATTTATAATGTAAAACTAAATAGACACAGAATAATAATACACATCGGAGGGATCTCATCTCTTTTATCAGATATTGAAAGTGAAGTCTAAAAAATGTACCAATCTAGATTCTTCTTCTCTATACAGTCAAGTCAGGACTAGTAGCATTTGTACTTTTGTACCTTTTATTTTTTTAAATGATAATATTATTACGAGAGCATATTACATATTTTATTTCCCAGTTGCTGACACTAATAGGTCGTACAAGCTATCCGGGCGTCCAATCCCGAAATCCCCAATCAGTCTATGGAGATCCGACAAAAGATAGATTTATTATGTAATAATAATATTTCTGAGTGTGCATTATTTCTTACCTTTTAAAATGAACTCATCCAGCCTGAACTCTAACCTCCAGACCACGCCACGCCACGGTTTCTACCTACCTACAATAATAATGCAAAGTCATATCATTTTAACTTGTGATAAATAAAGGAAAGTAACAGCTCAATTTTTACTTCACAAATGTACTCTTTTTTTATACTTTTATGGAAAAGGATTTCTTCCTCTCTCTCTCTCTTCTGCTTAGGGGATTAGGAATAAAAATTGGGAATGAGGTAACGAAGCAGATGAAAATTCAGGATGGAAATTAAATGGAAACTGGAGGCAGTGGTGGTCCGGGTTGTAAAGAACTACTCATATTTATTATCTACGCTGGTGTACTCTACTCGAATGCTTGAGACTGGATGAAAGGGTTCTATCCATTCTCGAGTGGAAGTGTTATTAAAATAAGGCTCTTGAATTTCAAGCAAAATCGAATTCGAAGAGTTTATTTCCTCAGAATTGTAAACTAATAGGGCAAGGGATAGGTGGGTAATAGCATTATATTATTATAGAATGATGTATTTAAACTGACAGAATAAGTTACTAACTACTTATTTCATTCAAATGAAGAGTTGCAACCGTTTCTATTATTTTTTTATTAAATTTCTACTAGGGTTTAAGAATATGAGTTGTATTGATTTGAGATTATGAAACATGTATAGTTGCAATTCGTATGAAATAAAAATGCAATGACTGCCAATGTTTATTAGTATTAATAAAAAAGCTTGTTTAGGGGCTTTTAAACCTCTTCAGTTTCGTCTTAGATTCATTGATTCCTATTCCTAGTCAAAGGGATAGAATATATTTATAGCTGTACAATATGTATTCAGTCAGAGTTCCAGACCATTATTAATGAAGCTCTTATTCATCTGAAAATTTTAAACCCTGAGGATTTGCTTTGTAAAAGTTGGCTAAAATTATTATTTAAAGCTAGAATGTTTCAGTCAGAAAACAAAATAGAGCGAAATACTTGCACGCCACTTTTCAAAACCTTCCGATTATTTGCAACAGCCCGGAAAATATTGGAACCTATTAAACTAACTATTTCTGCAGTTCACTCACAAATTCCTAAAAGCTCTTTAGACTTATTCCTATTTTAATTAAGGAAGTATCGTTTTGTGCAAAATTTGGTAAATACAGACCATCATAGTGTAATAATAAGTAGAAATGTGATAAATATAAAAATGCAAAAACTTTGAAATGCCAATCGGCTTCATTTTGGCACATTATGGGGTTTTCCATTCTCTTTAAAACAAATTTACCTATATATCAACCAAATAGACTCAAAACCAATTGCATAAAAGCAGTCTACTTAAATCCATAAAATTAAAAATTCCCAGTAAATACAATTTTTTAATCGAATACAATATTGGCTACATAACTTAATTTCAAAGAATTTATGATGTAACATTTTCATTTCAAACATCTTCTTCACAGTGTACAGAGCTGCATAAATGTATTTAAAGAAAGCTTAACCAGTTTTAGCCAATTCGTTTTCATTTTTTAATCTTGTTATATCAAAATTAGCCTTGCAGCACACACAATAACAAAACCGGTACATTTTTTACTAAATTGTTCTATCATTAAACTTTTTATTGCTAAATTGTTATTGCTGCCCTCACATAAGAATCCCTACTGACTGACTGAGACGATAAATGTAGTCTGTCTTATTCTTATCTTTATCAATTTGAAAAATTCCGATGAACTTTTTAGATTCGAAAACTCAATTCGTGCTATAATTTGAGAGTTAGTAGGACGAAAAAGTGGAAGATTTGATCAGATTAAGTTTCATCATATTACATGAGAGATTAGCAAAAGGATTTTACCTCGTCGGTGGATTCTTGCCAGAGACCAGCTATCCTACTCTTGCCAGAGAGATTCACCCTTGCTTGCTGTCATTATAAAAAAGTATCGTATTTTAAAATAAATCTCTTGTAATTTATTTAATTCTTTCTAGATATTTTCCTCAATGATGGGCTTCTTTTTTACAGAAGAGTTTTGATGCGCAAAGATAATTACACACTTATGGAAATTAAGAATGTGTTTTATGATTAAATTATCACGGTTATAATAGAAGATAACCTGATGCTTACTGATAAAATTTGTTTTGAAAAAAGTACAATGTACCTATTTATAATGTATAACTATAACTACCTACAAAATTCAATAGTAAAGTTTGCAATTTTGGCAAATTTGGGGTGCAAATGCTACTAAAACTAAACTCTTCTAGGAAAGAATATTTCTAGTGGACTAAAAGTAATTAGTATGAAATCGGGTTACTCAATCAATAAAATTAAGCTGTTATAAAGAGTTTCCGATCTACATAATAATTCAGAGAAAAGTTCTTATAACAGAAAGTAAATATACTTACAATTAGTTAATTTGCATATATGGAAGTATTGCCATAAAGATATAAAGATCCGATGATGTAATGCATTAATGCTCAAAACAAATGATATGGAATAGCCCAACTAGTAGAGGAAGATTATAGGGTGAACTAAACCAGGATTAACCTTCATTTCTGCTTAAAACAAAACCACTTTATTTCTGCTTCTCATAAAGCTCGATGCCACAGAAGAGTATCATTACGTTGTTAACTTAATACCAGAGTAATTTAGCTTAATGCTACTTAAATACATGTCTATTTTCCTATTAAGCTCATGAAGGCTTTTTATCTACGAACAAAACAAGCCATGCGATTATAAAATTTTCGTTGTTGCGTTGCGCTGCATTGCATCGAATGAATGAAATGAAATACAATTAAGGAGTATAATATTGTAGTGTAGTGGATTAGGTCAGTTTCAAATTATTGATAGAAAATTATGCGACATCTCTCACGCCTAACTCTGAATTATTTAATTTCAATGAAACCATGTCATTGTATATTATTTACTAACTCTTACTTTACCAACTGTAAAGTAAAATGCAGGAAATATTTATGCAAAGCCATACATATAAACCTAATTATTTATAATATTAGGTACACATTACGCTAGGTCAATGACAAGTTGGCCAGTGAGGTCAATACCATACATAGAGAATTGCAGTTTGTGTACTCACTCGAGTTTTTGTATAAATACAAGCCCTCCTGCTAATGCCTCTTGTGTTAACTGTCATTGTGTGTGGGGCGTTTAACAAGAAATAATTAATGAGTCGTCCTTCTCTCTATTATTCTCCATTCTCTGTTAAGATCCAAAAGAATCCCAGAAGATTTGCCAAGTGGTGTATATTCTTATTACACCTCTGTTAGATTAATTGTACCTCTCGGACGCGTTCTCTTCTTCTTAATGCATTTGCAATCGGATTAATAATTAAAGAACCTCAAATCCCTCGTCACCCCTTTCCGTTTATTGTTCACTAATTCATGACAATCAACTAAGATGATGATGCTCATCCTCCGAAGAATTGTAGAGTGAACAACCCCCAGAGCTGGGTAATCCCGGATTAAGGATTAACGGGATTAAAAATTGGATTAAGGATTAATAATCCTTAATCCTTAA
>JAQFZZ010001686.1:0-10391 GCA_034696405.1 Isotoma caerulea
TGAATGCATACTAAGGCTTCGCCATTAGCAACATTTAATTTTTCAATGTTACTATTGTTTGCTTCACCTAAGAAAAATTTTTCACGATCTATGAATGATCAAGGAGACACTAAATTTGTTAGCATACCCCTAAACGTTTATATGATTGCTGTGGTTTTTCAAAATAAGTTTATATATTATAAAAAGAATGGCACATTTACTGAAGAACTTAACCAACAGTTTATTTACAAAATGAACTTGGCTAAATTATATGACGACTTTATTGACAAAAAATTAAGAATTTTCATTGAACAAAAAGAGAAAGCAAATCCTGACAACCCAGCGACAAAAGCCGAAGAAAAGCGTACACAATTGATAAAAGATCATCAAAAACTAGCTCTATATAGTTTATTTGAGATTAACGCATTGAAATTATTATTGCAATGTGAAGAAATAGATAGAATTAATACTGATAAGAATCGCCTATTGGGGAAAATACAAAACGCAAGAGAGAAAATGGGTATAGTTGATAGAGTTGTTGATGGTAAACCAATTTTCATTCATAAAACGTTCGCTGAATATTTTTTTGCTTGTTGGCTCGCTGGTGATAATGGAGAGAAAGAGAGGGAAGGAATTATTAGAGGGAAAGATTTTCTCTCTATAGAAATATTTTTCCGTGAACAGAATGAAGTTATACGGAGGTTTTTTGATGAGTTGATGGTTATTAATATTAAGTTGCATTCTGCGGTTTTAAGCGAGGATATTGATGGGGTTCATAATTTGTTGTCAAATAAAGCAATAGAAATAGATTCACTGGATAAAGCAGGAAGAACGGCATTGCATTTAGCTGCTGCGTATGGTTATGATCGTATCGTTAAACAATTGCTAGATAGTGGCGCGAAAGTTGAAATAGAGGACGAGTTGGGTTGGACACCTTTAAGGTATGCTGATAGAGGTAAATACTGGAAGGCGGTTGGGCTACTCCTAAATAAGATAGAAAAGCCAAATGATAATGATATCCCAAATTGGAAAGACAATTTCCCGAAATTTGAAGAAATAAGGCTTTTTGATTTAGAAGTGATTGATTTAGGAGTGAGGGAAGGCAATGTTAAATTAGTCGAACGCAGTTTACAGGATATGGAGGACATTAATTGTTTCGCAACGATAATATACGATTATAAAACGCCGCTTCATTGTGTTGCTTCTTCAAGAAGGAATGTACCTAAAATTAAAAATATCCGCTTTGAACCAAAATTGGAAATAGATTGTCTAAAGAAATTTCTTATAAAAGGAGCTGACATTTTTGCAAAAGATAGTTTTGGTATGACACCTATTGAATATGCTGCTCAAAATGGGCGTTTGAACATTCTAAAACATTTGATAAAACATGCAAAAAAAACAGCGAGAGATAAACTGAAAGTGTTTTTTGACGATCTAAATAATACTCCTCTTCACAATACACTTTCAGGCAGTTATGATGATGTACTTGAAGTAATCAAATATCTTGTAGAGAAAGGAGCAAAAGTGAATGCAAAAAATGAACAGGGCTTAACGCCCTTACATTTGGCTATTTTAACTGGTAGATTGAAAGTGGTTGAATTTCTTCTTGAAAATGGAGCTAATGTTCATGCAAAAGATGAGTTTGACATGACACCTTTGCATTATGCTGCTGCAGTTAAGCGGGACGATATAGTAACATGCTTGGTAGATCATGTTATCAGATCAAACCATGTAAACGAGAAATTTTTGGATTTTTTTACTGCAAAGGATAAAGATGATAGAACGGTTATTCATTTTGCTGTTTCTCCTTACTATAGTAAGGAAACAAGAGAAAACTTTGGAATACTAAACGAACGTATTATTCAAGATTTACGTGACATAGATGAAAATAAATTCAAGTGGAGAGAGAAACATATATTTATGGATTACTTGACAGAAGAACTAGAACATTGGAAAATTGAGCCGAATGACTTTGAACCTTTTGTTTGGTTTCGGTTGAAGATAGTAACAGACTTTTTTGTAAAATTAACGCATGATGTAAAGAAATATTTTGGACATCATTCAACCACGGATATGTTCAGTGGCCACTCCAGATCGTATACGGAGACTGAAAAAATTTTCAAAAATAAAATGAGAGCATTGAGCGAGAAATATTTAAATGATAAAAGTCAAATTGGTAATCCAACTTTGGTAAAATACATTATAGAAAAATATAGTAGATATTGGAAAGAAACCGAGACACAACACAACGAGAAATTATTAGAGTTTATAAATTCAGAAACCAAAGACAAAGGTGAAAGAGCTTTACACTTGGCTGCACGTGAAGGTCACATGGAAATAGTCAAGTATCTCATAGAGTATGAAAAGACAATTAGCAATATAAAAAAGCACAACGGTAATGGAATTACTTCTTTGCACTATGCAGCTGAAGGTGGTAATCTAGATGTAATTAAATATCTTTTAGAAGAGTATATAGTGATTTATTTGGAAACGATGCACTATCAGAGTTTGTTAATGCAAAGGATACGGATGGCAACAATTGTCTCCATTATGCTGCTCGTGGTCGTAATTTGGATGTCGTGAAATATTTGGTAGAAATACAAAAGGTTGATGTTAGTGTTAAGAACAAAATTGGAGAAACTCCTGTACATTGGGCTGCTAACTATTGGGACATTATTGATTTTCTACATAATTGTCTCAAGAATTAACTTATAATTTGTAAAATATTTAATGTATGCCAGATTATTGATAATCGTATTATATATAATTGTATTGTATTAACTACTAATTAACTATTAACTACTATTAATTTTTCAACGTTAAAAGTGTGATAATTAATGTGATTATTGAATGTATCATTGCCAATTATGTTTGATATACTAAAGTAATAAAGACATGATGAGATTAGATTATAGCATGTTATCATGTCGTATTTTTCAGTGTCTGCTATTTTGGGTTCCTCTTATGTCCACCTTGTCCAGTTTAACATGTGCAAACATTTTAATACTATTCCCATGAAAATTGGATTTTAGGAAATTTTTTTATTTGAATTAAGATAAATTGTTAAAAATGTACGAAATTTAGTTTAATTATTGTAACAAATCAAAAATTATTTACTAGAAAAATTCTTTGTTTTCTTGAATTTTATTATTGTGTTAGTGAAATTATGTGTTTAAAAATAAATATTATAAAAGTGAAACAAATTTATTTTCATGTAGCATTATTGCATTATGTAAAACCAAAAAATCAGCCACGTGTAGCATATACAATTTCTGGTAAAAAGTTAAACTAACGGCGATTAAACATTTATGCTGCATAAAAGCAACACAAAATTAACTAAAATAACACAAATAATCATACTGCTGGAATGTTATAATTTGTACAGTCATAACGCACAATTGTATTCACGTTACGCTAATTATCTTTTGTCTTAATTAAATTCTTTGTAGAAAAAATTACAAAAAACTTTACCGTGATTTAAATCATTTTTGCAAAGTTTAAAATAAAATCTTCCCGTTGGGATAATTTCAACTTTAACTAGGTTAGTTAGGATAAATGCGCTTTGACATTGAAAGTGAAATCAACTCCACGATCTTTGCCCCAGAGGAGCGAGAGGAATAGCGCTCTGGACAGAATATGTTTCTCATGTCGTATTTTTCATTGGCTGCTATTTCATCGAGGTCCACCAACATCTGCAAGCATTTTACTTTTGTTGCCATGACAAATGGGTTTTAAGAGAAACTCCACCATTCAGCGCTCCACAGTCGTACGCACTTTACAATAGTTTACAAATGTTCAATTAATTTTTTAACTTTTTTTAGCCCCCCCACATCGCCCAAAAGTCACCCCAAAAACGTTTTCCAAAACGCCAAAACCTTCAAAACCCACAACTTTGACGCCCTCTAGCGCCCCTGAATGAAATCGTAGGCGACCTAAAATTTTGCAGACGCCCTCTTCACATGTCCCTCTACACCCTCCAAAAAATGATTACCAACTGCGCCCCTTATTTATCCGTCAATCTTCTCGTCAATCAAGTCAAGAGGAGGAGTCAATTCGGAAGGTCTATTAAAGATGAAGAAACGCTTTAAGGGTAAACAACTCGCTGAGTATGAAAATTATAATAATAAAATTTGATAATCTATTTTGAGTTTTCTGCAAAGTTATTACAAATTTTGTTGCAAATAAATTTCATTTTTCGGAATTTTTCTACCTTGTTGTAAAATTAACTCCCATATATATATAATTTACAGTAATTTTATAAACGACCGAGTTTATAAAACTGAATTTGTCACAGTAATAAAATTTTACAAAGCATTTTAATTAAAATTTATTTTAAAAAATCTTGAAATTTCGTCTTATAGTCAATAAATTTTAAATTTGTATAACGCCATCATAATTCATTATGATGGAAAAATAACTTGTATTTTGAATACCTCACCTAAGAATATATAAAACATCTCTCTCAGGGAAAAGGTTCTGTTTACAGTTTTAACTGAAAGTTTTCATTTAATCGAGCCTAAGCATATATATTTGCAGTTACACATGCGATTGCGACTTCCGAGCCTCAAAATGTCTCTTTAAATGCTGCGCTTTGGGCTTCATAAAATAATGCACTTGCGATGATAACCATCTAAAACTCAGCAAAATGTTGACATTTTACCTTTTAACCTTGAATTTTATCCGAAAGTCCCTTCTCGTGTTGTTCTATTCATCAAAGAACCATCCAAATTTAAATTCACCAAATTTGATCACCGGTGGGGTCACTCTGAAATTTACTTTGAAATTTAAGAAACGAAAGTATTTATATTTTTTAGGCTAAAGTGAAAAGATTAAAGTCCTTTACTCTCAGTAAAACCCAAATCGGTATACTCTACATAAAATCAATCTTGTTTCCAGCCATCATCAGGACGGGAGGAAAGTCAAGTCTGAATTTGAAATAAAAATTGTGAATTGTTATGTGGATTACAAATTTTGTAAGATATTTTAAATACCAGAATGAAAAATAGTTAATATTGGCATAATTAAATTATTTTAATGTAATGTTTTGTATATTTTGTGAATAAACGAGACGTCCTTTTTTAAAAACAATGTAAGGCTCAATAAGGTTAAAATTTAATTCAAAATAATTATGCTTTCAAAATCTTTATGATCTACTTGTAAATAAAGTGCTTAATAAAACATACATCAAATAACTTTATTTGAATACAAAATGCATTATAAATTTAAACTGGACGTAAAAGGTAAAAAGGTAAAATCTCTTTTTATAATCTTGACTGTTCAAACATTGGCTTTGCTGCCAATAATTGATCTTCCACAGTTGACTGTCTCTAGCCTCTATAACTCTGGTGAGGTTTGAGATTCAACTCATTTGGGAACCCAAAGAGGATCCTTCGTACGTTTCAGGAGCTCTATCCCTATTGCATTCTTTACCAATGGGCCGAACCGCTTTACCGAAGGATACCTACCCTACGGAAAAACGTATATAATAGTTCTCTTTCAAATTACGGAAGTTTAATTCCTGGGTGAATGGAAGGTAATTCACTTCAATAAAAAAAACAGGGAAAAGGTTCTTAGGTGAGTCAACTTTAAAGAAATAAAACAAGAATACCTTCGGAAAAGACATTTCTAACGACTCACAACATTTAATAGGTTTTAAATTATCGGTTAAGTATATTCGTGGTTAACACCGAATCTGTTTGAAAGTTATCGACGTGAAATTCCCATAAAGTAGCTTTTTCGCTACTTAATAGAGTACGCGGGTGTAACCAAGTACCGAAAGCTGTACGTTTCAATTCTATATTTGATTTGAATGTGTTTAAACGATTCGTGGTCAGTTGGGCCAAACCCCATTTCGGTCAATAATTTTATATGCCATTATATTGGGGCCAAAAAATACAAGGGTATTTTTGGGTGAATGTAAAAATTTTCTTTTTATGTATAAACGATTATTTTCAGAAATTATAAACATCAGCTCATATATATCTCATAAAAAAGAGTTTGCAACAATTAATGTATTTAAAATGTGTTTTTCCAAAAATCCCATAGTCAATTTGTACAATTTCTTTCATCAATTTTAAGTTAACTTGAACACAAAATTTGTAATCGATTGGTATTTTAAATATTTTACTCAGCTGAAAATTATTATTCCATGGATTAATATTTTAAACTTAAATTTACTCTATAAAAATGCTTTTACTTTTGATAACATCGCAACGGTCTCGCGGTACCGATTTTCGTAGTAAAACCACCTTGGACACTTTAACTTTAAAAAAAACTTAAAAAACCATTTCACGACCTTCGAAACACAAAAATTTGAAACTCTCTAGCGCTCCTGGTTGAAGTCAGATTCGCCCCAAACTTTAGGCGACAAACTGCGCCTCGCTCTCATCCACCAGGGTCAGACCACGTACATTGACAACAAGGACGAGGACAATGGAGCGGCGGGAGTTGTCAAACCAGAACACTTTTCTTCGTATTCACAGAGTTTCGGAGTGAGGCCGTACATCGGCATCGAACATGTCTCTAAAGTTATACCCAAGAAAACTTCCAGTCACTCGAAAAGGCCATCAAAATTTATAATTAATTAACTCTTTATTTAAAAAAGTGTGTGTTAAGAGTTTTCGTTTGTTTTTGATTTTGTGTATATTTATCAATCTGCGAGGTAAAATAAAATTTAACTGAATGAGGCATTTTTCAACGTGGTGATTTATTTATAGACGGTGGGTGCGGTTTTTTGAAAAACCTTATGCATTTTTAGATGCAGTTTTTGATTGCGGTTCTAATGGTGCTAAATTCATTAATTTATCTTAAGAAATAAACCAGGTAGAATGGGTTAAATTTTTGGTATTTTTTTTCTTAGGTGAGTCATTTTTATTGCGAATATTTCAGAGATGTATTCTTAGTTGAGACTTCGTTGCCATGGGAACACGTTTTTGAAACTTTGAATTAAAGCAAATTGTACAGAATTTGAAGGACTATCTTTTGATTTTTGTTTGGTTGATGTGACTAAAAAATTAAGGGAGATATGTACAAACACACATTCGTATCCGGCTCGAAGGACCAGATTTAATTTTGTCTTAGAAATGTTTAGTCATATGACTGTCAAACAAAAGTGAACAATAAATTAGTGAATGAGAGATTTTATTTTTTATTATTATTATTTTTATTATTATATTATTAAAACTTGAATAAACTTAATAACCAAGTTTAACAAATGTTTATAATTTTTTTCTTAGGTTAGGCATTTTACTTCTTGTGAGCATTGCAGGAGAGATGGATAATTATTTTGTACCCTTCATAGTTTTTGACCCCTTCTCAACAGTTAATTCAACCTTTGTAAAAGCCCCAAAACAGCCTTTGTATTTCTGTGATTCTCCCCCAATTCCAATATTTTACTGTCCAACAAATTTTGCAGAATTGTTTTCTGCTCATCGTAATTTTCATCAATATTTCTAGCCTCACAAAGATACTTAAAAGCTTCTTTATATCCCCCATCGAATTGCGAACGTAGAACTTGTTCACAGAGTTGGATGCACCTCTCGCTCTCTACTATATTTGTACGATGTTACAACTTGCTTGCCATACCCAGTTTAATATCAATTGTGAGTTCATGACCCTCACCCAAATTAGCCTCATAAATTGGTAAAATCTCTTGTAGCCCTCGCAGTGTGAAATAACCCTTGTTGAATTTAACCACCTCCCCACCCAATTCTCTCACAAACTGTTCCACAGTGGTCACGTCAAAATCAGTCAGTTTTATTCTCAGCTCTATTATTTTACACTTGCGAAGAAGTTTCCAGTAGTTTAAACTTATTCCCTCATCACCTACTTTCATGAACAATCCGAGTGCCTTTTTATAGTCACCTTTCAAGTCACACCAAAGTGCTTCTAGCTGCATCCATTCTATTGAATTGTTGGGATCAGTTTTAGGACAATGGCTCATTATTGTTTCAAGACTCGCAAGTCGTGAGGGGGTGTAACTCTCTAATTCACTGTCAAGACTCCACAGCATTTCTTGAATGCTTTTAAATAGCAATGTGGTCAGCCCACTGTCATCCCCTTCGATTGGAAAAGTAACCAACTCTTTTTCCAACAACTCAAGGCCCTTATCCAACTCTCTATCATAAAACAACTTTCTCACTAGTGCAATTTTAACTGCAAAAGTTATCTTGTTCCTCTCAGCAAAGTACTTTACTGACATTTGCACAAGTCCTTCAACTGACTTGAGAGGGATTAAATAATATAAATAATTGTCATAATTCCTGTCCATATTATATTCACCCTTTGTAATCTCCTCACTCGTCGTCCTTGAATCTCGACAGAGAAGTGACCACAAAAGTAGCTTCTCAAGGAATTCCCTCTTCTCTATTCCAAATTCTGAGCTGAATTGAATATTTGGATGTTTTAATTTAGTCAGTTTCTCAGCGCAGTCTATTCTATCCCGTTCTAAAAGAAACAAAAGCTCATCACTAAAGCTATAGATCCTGCACATATCGCATTTCCAAACAAACTTGCAAACACTATTTAAGTGGACGTAATACTCTGTTTCATTGTAATAAACCAAAAAAACGGAATCAAACAATGTTCTAGTATATTCTACATCGTCCACTTTCCCCCTCATAACCTCCTGAACTAATCGATGGACACTTACTACTACATCTATTTTAACTAAACAATACTTGTCAAGCATGTCCAAACCCTCATCAAAACCAACTACACCCATATGTCTACTAACCTTCTCTACAAAGTCCAACTGAACCCCATCTGGATCCAAATACGCCATAATTTTCAAAATCGCAACCGCACTATCACTCGTCAGTTTGTTTATAGTCATATCCCAAGTGATCAAAGTCGTCATTGAATAATCATGCTCAAACTGGTTCAATTTGTGACCTAGCATTTTTTTAACCTCAAACTCCCTAACATAATCCAAAACAGAGTACTTGCGCGTCCTAAAATGATTTCTTTGCTGTTTAATGTAAGCAACAGCTTGCTGCAAAGCCAATGGGAAATATTCAACTAATTTCCCCAACTCGTCAGCATCCGAATCTGTCAACTCACTCATCGACTTTTGCAACATTCTTCTAGCCTGTGATTTCGAAAGCACGTCTAATTTCATCGTTATTCCCGCACCTTCAAGAATATTCCTATCCCTACTCGTCACAATCACTAATATTTTATTTTCGTTTTTAGCCATCTTAATTATTTTTATGACCTTAACAGCTTCCTCATAAATGACATCCACATTGTCAATTATAACCAACAAACGAGTACAATTTTCTAAAATATACGACGTCAAATACTCGAAATACTCTGAAATGGGTGGATTTCCCTCATTTTTAACCCCCACCTCCCCTGCAAGTTTCAAAACAGACTCGCGCAACGTCTCTAAATTCTCACCATGCAACCAAACGCGACTGACATTAGAATTTGAAATGTCATTTGCAAACTTTTTGCAAAACTCTGTTTTTCCAATCCCACCAAACCCAGTAATCAATACTAAATTAGTTGTGTTAAAATTATCGATGATTTCCTTCAGTTGTTCATCTCTCCCCGTAAAGTTTGCTATCGGGACAAAAAGTCCATGCGTTATCGGCCAACTTATTTCTTTTCCGCTCTTCACAAACTCACATATTTTTGTCTGGCAATTGCCACCCTGTTGGATGATTTCATCTTTCTTGAAATTGTCTTCCAATTTCTCTGTTTTAAAAAATAAACATAAAATTTCAGCCAATATTTATAATCAAAAACAAATTTTTTTCATACCAGCAGCAGTAAGACACTGAATTCCTTTCAAAACGCGACATAAATCGTCAACAGTCATTTTATTTGAGTTTCTCTGCATCCAATTGTTAAGCATTTCCGAGAAAACTTCATAGTAAGTGCTATTTCCACTGTTAATCCCTCGAACCCATTTTGCTTTGTCTTGTGCTGGACAGTCTAATGCACCACTAAATTGGCACCATTTGCTTAGAAGTATTGGATCGGTTATTAAAATCTCGACTAAATTGTGTTTCTTGGATTTTTTCATGGGAATTGGACAGTTGTTTGAACTCGGCTGAGTTGTAGTGGCCATCTTTCAGAATTCACCTAAAACATTGTAGAAAAACAATAAAGATTAAATTATTTCCAAAACTATTCCATCATTATATGTAATATTCGTGAAGAAATGATGTTAACATTTACAATTATTTCTTTTTCTCCGTACCATCAATTGACACAAGAAAGATTTACTCTTATGAAGACAAAGTCACTCTATTTATAAAGAAGTCTCACAACATTTGATTTTATGCATTGATTTGAATTAAAATACCAAGAAATTTCCTTGATGATATCACAATTGTCCCATTAATTAAACCAAATTCAGCAGAATTATCAGTATTTTCGTTAACGGCTTGAAACATATTGCTGGC
>JAQFZZ010001687.1:0-10390 GCA_034696405.1 Isotoma caerulea
TTTGCATTTAGTAATCAGAGGAGTCAAATAAAGCTGCATCCGGTTTTAAACATTTTTTTCGATAAATAACATTGAGTAGTGGAATGTTTAATAAAACTATTAAGATAACTAATAACTACCTCTTAAAGCCGTCTCCTCAGAAACAAAATAAACGTTATCATCCCGATTAGCAGAACATACATATGTAGAGTCAATTTCCCTTTTGAAATAGAAACCTTGGACTGGGTCGTATGTTGCATTGACTTTTCTTGGATTATCATCCTAAAATTAAATCAAACCCTCATTACAAATGATATGCAAAAACATAAGTCAAAAATTATATTCAAAATTTTGTATTTTCAAAAACCGTCAATATCTTTCTAACTATAATATAATACACGAAAAGCGAACAAAAAATGTATTATCTTACCACAAGGAGTTTTTAAATGAACTATAAAAACTCGTTTAAAAAGTTACCTTGTTTAACATCATAAATAGGGAAACTGAAGCTCTCGGGTTTGTTGAAGGACAATGAATCTTTTTATCATTATCTTTGTACGTTAAAGTGCTTCCACTATGTAACAACGCTTTTTCACCTAATCGGTTGAAATTTTGAAATGTCACGAATCATGAATAAAATTAAATTGAATAAGAGAAAATTGTTAAATAACGTTCTGCTGTATAGGAGCAACTAATAATAAAAACGTCTTTGAATGAATTACCTGGTACAAAAATATTGACCGAAGTATTCCCCCTCCCATAGGCTTGATTGCATCTTACAATCTCAACAGCGGATGCCACATTTGGTAGAAAATAAAAATTCGAAGTCCTTGAATAAAATGATCCATTAAATTCTAGAGGACTTTCGCACAGTCTCATATTTTCTGGAAACTGTTCCAAATAAATTTTAAAATAGAATTTATAAACAATCTTCAATTTTTTTAAAACATAAAATCACCTTTCTAGTTCTTGCCGTGTCAATGTAAAACTTAATCGGAAATGTCGCAGTGCACTTCAAAGTCAAAACCAGTGCATTTCGATGTTTTGCAATTATTTCTGCATTTTCTAAATTCACATTCCAGTCATTCGCCCATGGTTTATCAACACTTAAATTAATTACTTCAATTTCAGGCTCCACATTCTGGCAATTTGTTGGAGAACAAAATTGAAAAGTGAAACTCAAAAATAATGTCCAATATTTGAAAAAGAGTAGCATTTTTTAAATTCACAAAAATTTAATGTTTTTTAATTAAACTGCAATAATAATATTTCGATTAATGTATTGCAAATTGTTAAATAAATGAGCCATAACCGACTCTGAGGTTAACCAAAAGAGGAACTTTGTTAAATGATAAAGCTTTAAGAATTACTTGGTTATGTTAAATGATTAAAGTTACACTTAGGTTTATACGTATGTTTATTTATAGTCAAATGTGGCATATAAAGTGCCGTATATAACGATATAGAACCCCGTAACACAGATTAGAAGCCATCGTAAATACATACCCACCCTTTGTTCTTTACATTTTTGGCCATAAGTTTAGTTAAGGCCGTTCTATTTAATACTATAACTTTCTGTATGATGAAAAAGCAAAATTGTAATGTAATTTCTTAATTTGGGAACAAAATCGTCTTGTTTGAAAAAATTATTAGCAAGTTGAATAAAAACTTTTTGGAATACAAACCCAGTCTTTTGACGAGGTTAAAAAATTACCTTCCCATGGGGTTCTTTTAAAAGAAATATGAAACTTTACTTCGAAAAGTACAAAAAATACGTATGATAATATTGACTAGGTTTTTATGCATTCGCATCTTTCAATGACTTAAATCATGTCTTATATTTATTATGACTGACGCTAAAAATAATAAAAAACGTGAAATAAAGCTCTGATAGACTATGGTTAGTAAAATTCAATAAAAGTGCCGATACCGATACTCCTACCGATAACACATGTTCAGAGTGTTTATCGAGGTACTTTGCGAAAAGAATGACATCATGAATAATTTATCTAAAATATTGCACTCCTCTAATGTTCTTATAGAAATGTTATTAAATTTATATTTAGTTCTTAAAAAATCTTTGTGTTATATTATGCTTTGATTTACTTTCATAATTCTTTAAGTAACTGAATGGAACATTTTCGTTGTAAAAATTTTAACACAATATAATATTTTTTAATAACATTTTGCCTTGGAAAACGAGTAACCGTCAATCATAATATTAAAATATTATTAGGCTTATCCTAAACCGATTAAAATCCTGTAAGTGTACTTCCGGAGGTGATTTCGTTCTATTCACAGTTTCGTTGAAATTGAAATATGAGTTAATTTATCTGAAAACAATAAAAGCTTGTTCTTATCTATATACTCATGTTTCTTTGATCGGAATATGTACATTCAGTAAATATTTTGTATTAAGCAGGAACTAAATCACTTTAAATTAATATATTATTTTAACTTTATTTATCAGCTATCATTTACAAATTTGTGTGTCGACTACTTAGTTGTTCACATTTCTAAATGGTAAAGTTAAGTTAATGTTGCTTACAATTACAAATGCATATTTTTGTATAACTAAAATACTACACGCGCTTAAACACGGTGAGCGGCTAATACTCGCTGTTTTATTTGTTTATATTTTACTTCACTTTTTATAATTTTATTTTACTGTTGACTGACACAAATATCCAGATAAACGTATTACCGTATTTCTTGGTACAGAACCCTATGGGGCTTAATTTTTTCAACCTCCTCAAAAGGATGGGGTAGTTTTCCAGTGAGGTTTTGAAAAAACACGATTTTGTTCACTAAATTGCAGTTTTTTTGTTTTAATGCTATGTAAAATCTTCAAAATAAAATTCATGTTATTTTTGAAAGTTAATAATTAAAACATTCTTTTGTTTGATGCTTAGTTCTTTCTGTAACTGATTTTATTAATTTATTTCCCCGACAATATATTTGTAAATAAATGAATATTTCCCATGGGGTTCTATTCCAGGGGGGGAAGTGACCAGAAGGTGGGGCTGTATTTAGGGGGATTCTAATCCGGGGGGTTCTATACCGGGAAATTTGGTAATTTAAATCATTGTAATGTTAATTAATTTCATTATACTACAAGGTAATAATATTTGAATTAGCAATGAACCACAAAATCAGCGGCTACTTTAATGCTCTTAAGAATGAACGAAATTCCAGTTGTATCCGTCAAAAGACAAACGGCGCCTTTAAACCACTCCTCAGTGTGTAATGGGACATCATTGAACTCTAGATCAAATACAGGGCGTCCTTCATCAATAAATGGTTGGTACAGGGGACACTCTCCCAATTGGTAGCATCGCTTTCAATTGAAAAGATAACAAAGTTTTAAACTTTTTAAAATTAATCAAGAAGTTTTTAAACTATACCAATTGTATGCAATTACCACCGCGATAGCAAAATCAAAATAATCCGTCAGCTCTGCCGCCTGAATGGCGGCATTATTTAAACCCGCCTTCAACTCCAATGTTCGAATTTCCCCACCAATCAATCTGTTATATATTAATTGGTCTTGGCGCGTTATTTCAAATCCTGTATCGAATTGCCACCCAATCATATTGTATGCAGCAATGCCGTCACAACCCTTTTCAGCTGATATACGAAATCGTTCACGAATAAGTGGTAGTAGCAGCCTTGTGTTTCGAATATCTAACCATTTCTCACCCGGCCATCCTTCGTAATCGTTTCCCAGTAGCACTTCTGGAAATAAATTTGCATCGTCAGCCCAATATTCCCACGAACCCTAAATAAAAAACTTATGTATATATTGATTCAAACTCGCAATGGAAGTTTCACTTCTCATACTTGAATTTTGAGCCTGTAGTTTTTCAATGGATAGAGTAGATAATCTAGACCTCAAAACTAAACATGTTATCAGCACAATTTTATGCGGACGCTGAACACAATTTTTTATTGACGTATTTTGCATGGCTTATGTTACCTATAGGGATTCATTTTACTATTTTTGCATGGTTACATAATTATTTTTTTTCCTTATCTAAACTCCAATGACTTTATGCCGAACAGCTTATACACAGTATCTACATAAAATTAAGCCAATACTTTATTTAATTGTGAGAACTAGATTATTAATTTCACCTATGAAAAAAATACAGGCTCAAAATTTAAGTTTCCAAAGTGAAACTTCCCTTGTTAGTTAAAATTAAACACATCATAAACATTTTAATTTTATCTTCAGTATCTTTAATTCTGGGATAACTTACGACATTTAAAAGACAGAAAACGGTCTTTCCAGATAATTTAAACTTCGAAATGACATCGTTTCCAGCAGTCCAGTCAAGAAACAAAATATCCCCAGTAACGTCATAATAGTCAATGGCAGCTATTAGATAGTCAAATTTGTATGGCATCCGATTATATAAAGCCGTTGAGTTTACAACTAAAAAGAAATTAAATGACAAATAATTTGATTCGAAAAATTAGTAACTGTATGGTTCGTAGATTTAAGCTATTTTACCTCCAGAACTCGTCAAGCTGGCCGTACTGAAGTGCAAAAGTCCATAAAATACAAAAGAAAGAAGAGGCGTCTTCATTTCGACCTAGTTTTTGAGGTTTTACAAGCGTATTTAAATTTTTTTATCTATAGCAAAGCTTGAAGTGAATTGATGTTTATTAAAAAGCAATTTGGGGAAGGCTGATTGTAGCTAACCGACTAACGGAGTTATTATAAAATAGCTTACTATCGTTTGCATTGAAAAATATATGTATCAGAAAGCAAATCTTACTTGCCTTTTGTGCAACTCGATCTTGTGCTTATGTTGTCTATGACGTCTATGTATAAAATGCGGAATTATCTCTAAATGTCTACACTACACGCTCTCTTTAAAATTGCAGTATAAATATTACAGATTAATTACTTGCGTAAAACGAAATAGAGCAGGTATGTGATTAAAGCATTGCAAGCCCGAAAAATAAATACAATATATAATTATTTCGGTGAATTTGTTATTCAGATAAAGGACATCGGAAAACACCGTGTGCATTTATTGAAGTATGTTATTTACATTAGTCAGTGGATCATATCATGGTACAAATGCTACAGATTGGTCAATGCAATGCTTAAAGGTGTGTACAAGGCTGACGATAATGCAATGAGGCTAAGTAAATAAATGCTAAATAACTGAACCTTAACATTTTTTACTCACAAAAAAACTAATTGAATTAGCGAATACGACAAATTTGACAGCGAAATGCATGAAACAGATTGATGCAATTTCATCGATAAAAACCCTGCTTTTTACAGACTTAAGCTTGATTATTAAGTAGCGAAAGCTGCTTTGTGAGATCGCTCTGTCTGTCTGTCACACCGATAACTTTCGAACGCTTGGAGATAATCGAGCGCGGGTTTTTGCGCTAGATTTCTCTGGCCGCAAAGACCTTTAGTATTGAAAATCAGCGCGCTGCGCAAGGTCAAACTCGTCGAAAAATAAGGTCAAAGGTAAAAAAATGTCATTTTTCACATTTTACATCATTGGATAGCTCTGGAAAAGTAGATTAAAATATGAAATGATACACATTTTCTATGATGACCCCTAAGGTCATGATAGAGGAGGTCAAAACATAAATTACAATTATAATTATAAACCTACTGATTTATGCATTTGTGTAATTTAAACCAATAATCTCATTTTGCCTTGGGGATGTGGTTAGGGTCGTGGGATACTTATTATATGTTTAGACATATTGCCCTATCCGTATATGTAATTTAAACCAATAATCTCATTTTCCCCTTTGGGGGTGTGGTTAGGGTCGTGGGATACTTATTCTATGTTTAAACATATTGCCCTATCCATATATGTAATTTAAACCAATAATCTTATTTTGCCCTTTTGGGGGTGTGGTTAGGTTTTTTAAGGTCCCTTTGGATTTTATTTGGGTGCCTATGCTTCATAGAAAGCATCCGGTGGTGGAGGAGAAGGAATTACGAAAAAATAGTTTT
This sequence comes from Isotoma caerulea, assembly GCA_034696405.1. Classification (NCBI taxonomy): domain Eukaryota; kingdom Metazoa; phylum Arthropoda; class Collembola; order Entomobryomorpha; family Isotomidae; genus Isotoma; species Isotoma caerulea. The sequence goes on from JAQFZZ010001687.1 coordinate 5,975, forward strand.
CCCTATCTTTAATATTGGGTCAGAAATTTGACCTCTTTGGGGGTAGTCGTACAAGGCCCGTCTCCGAACTCATGAAAGCTATGGGGGTCTAAAACACGTATATAAAGTTTCATCCCGAAATCTCATTCCGTTTTTGAGTTATCGGTGTGACAGATACACGGACAGACGCAGTGAAAACCATAAAGGAGCTGACGCTCCTGAATAATCTTCTATTTCTGTTTAGCACAATGCTCAGGAAATGTTTAGCTATTTTAGTTAGCTTATAAGTGATTGGAATTTTTTATGAAGCAGAAAATGAATAATATTATGCTATTAAAGTTGGTATTTACTTCTACCTAGCCTGCCGATGCCCTGGGCATTTGGGCATTTTGGGCATGCCCAATTTTCCTTTTTTTTCCCGGCATCAAAGAATTTGGGCATTTTGAGCACTTTGATTTTGCTGAAAAAGGAAAGAAAGTTGACTATATTTTTCAGTTTTTATGCAACATACTTTCGTACTTTCACCTTTTTTGATTTAACTTAAATGTTTATGATGCTAAGAAGTTAATTACACATCACAAATTCTCCTTTTACATCAATGCTATATTTACTTAGAAAACTTTAACAAAATGCCTGATATTTTTTCTATTTATTTTGGAAAAATTGGATAATCTGCCTTGATTGGGCATTATGGACATTTTGGAAACTTTGAGGGCATTTTGGGCATGCCCGGCTTTAATGAGCAGGGCACGAGCATTTCACATCTCTACTTCTACCTAGTGACATTCACGGGTTTATTTTTCCGGATTTCAGTACATCTTAATTTTAAATAAAAAACATCTCGAGTTAACCAATTAAAAATTCAATATAGGTATCAAAATGCCAAAATCGCTACCGTTAATCAAGGTTGAAGTACAGTAGTACTGTATAAATGGCACGTGGAATTTGTTTACTTCAAAAACAGAAAAATAATGTATGTCTTGTGGGTAAATTTGGTTTTACCTAATAAGGCTAAATTTAGTGAATTATGACTCTGGGATGAAAAAGTTCCCTACAGTCAACAGTTGCATAAATACGTTTCATGTAACTTATCGATCCACTAATTAAAAGCCGACCAATTCTGGTCAATTTAATGCCAAATACTTTATGAAATGTGAAATACGAATAAAAGTTTATTCATTATTAATTTTTGTTTATCAAACTCTTGTTAAATAATTACCCAGGATAGGCTATTAGTTTTCTCCGGAGATCAGAGTGTAACCTTTAATGTACAATTAAATGATAAATTGATGAGGGGCGAGATGACAGATGAAATGATGAATTTCCGATATTAAGGATAGAGTTTGCGAAATGATTGATTTCTCGTCACTAATTAAGAAATTGATACCTATGGTAAGATGAACCTTTAAACATTCTATAAAATAGAAGGCAAACAGATTCCTATAGGGGAAATTTTGACACTTGATAAAAACTTGGCGAAAGAAATAATTTGAAGTGAAATAAACTGTAAGAAAGATTAATTTAAACAAACCCTCATCAACCCCAAAGAACATATATTTATCTCTTTCTTCTACTTACTACAATTTGGATGGAAGTATCTTTTAGTAATTAAGTTTGTCGTCGATGCATTCAAAAATGCAAAGAAGGTGACGAGACAGAAATTGCCCAGTGGAGTCTTCAGTCCACAATCTGAGTGATATGAGCTGGAGACTTTCCAATGAAGATTTATAACCTTTGAAGTCTTCATTGGACCTCAGAATTTGCATTTAAATGAAGGTCAGTTCTTCAACTCATTTTCATTTCATCTGAATTCCTCAAATTCATAAAACAAGCAAAGAACTAATGTATTGAAGGAAAAGGCAGAAAATGTCTGTACAGTCTAACAATTTTTTTTTGTTTCTAAATTCATATTATTGCTTTGTTGGCTTTAAAAGTTCCTTTTGGAAATTATTGTATAAAATTCTACAAATTTTATTTAACGGAACCTTGAATTTCTTTAATTTCATTTATTAAATTTAATTATACAGTTTATCATCGCTTTATTAGCCATTTGAAGTTAGCATATTAAAGAAAACCTAACAAATATTGACTACTACAATGGACTGTATGATTAAACGATACACTAGACTAGAAACTGATATCGTAAACAGAAATGACAAATAGAATCAAGAATGTAAGCAACAAAAATTTATTAAGCCACTACTACCCTTGGAAGAGTTTAATCTTTCAATTCACAAACTGTGACGTCGAATAGAAATACGCTTGACATCTTCTCGTTTCTTAGAATCTCCAAACTCTATCAATGGGTTTGAATCTTCCTTTGAATTTTCATGCTCTGAAATTTTTGATGAATGATCTGTGAAAAACTTCCGTAAGTTTGAAAATTGTGGTCGATTCGTAGGATTTTCATCCCAACAGCCCACAAGCTTAGAATATCTAAAAAAAGCGAAACAAATTGTTCATATCAAAAAATGCAAAATTAAGTAATATTTCAAAAGATTACATTTCGCCTGTTACAAACTTCGGCTTTCCCATTCTAATTCTTCTCATCAACATATTTTCGAAAGCTTTGTTCCACTCGTCATTAGGGTAGGGAACATCCCCTAAGGAAAATATTTCCCATAGTGTCACTCCATAACTCCAAATGTCCGACTCGACAGAGAATTGCAATGTCTTGAGTGACTCTAAAGCCATCCACCGCCATGGCAGTGGGCACTAAAACAATTGACAAATAAATTATAATTAAAGGCCTTAATTAACATAGGTAAAAATATTTTCAGATAAATATTTAAACAAATAAATTAAATCAAAATTTGCAAAAAAGCATACCCTGGTCTTTTTCTGATAAAAATTGCATTCGTACAATTTATTGCTCATTCCAAAATCCGCAACTCGGACTTTTTTGTCATGGGTTAATAACACGTTCCGAGCTGCTAAATCCGCATGAACAATCTGTGTAAAAATGTCTTCGTCATTGTATTGTTAGCTAAAGTTCATACGTTGTATGTACACATTTTATACTACTTGTTAATTACAAAAGCGATAATTACTGATTTGTACCCCAGATATTCCATGCCTGAGGCTATTTCCGCAGCCCAACGAATTAAATCCAAAGTGCTCATACGCTCTCTTTGGCATGAGCCTTTTGTTCTGATAATTATTAAAAAGCGCGTTTTTTTAATTGAAAAGTTGTTGCTAAAATCTGGGAAATAAAATTTTTTAAATTTTAATACTTACATTCTGATTTGTTGATTTTCGTCAATCAGATTAAAAAACTTTAGCTTATTCGCTCTTAAGTACTTTTCAAGACTACCAAGTTCACACAAATCCATATAAATGTAGATATTTCCTAAAAAGAGAAGTAATTTATGATAAAAATGCGACTTGAACACCACTTTTTTCATATTTATTATTTATAACATTATTGTTAACGATTTTGAATGTCCCTAGTGTTAACCCCAACAAGTCCAGCAACGTTCTCATGGTATCCAATATAAGACAATATTTTAACTTCTGACAGAAGAGTTTTAAAAATAGTCACATCAGCTGTCTTAGAAATCTTTACAGCAACTGGCAATTCTCTTGACTTTATGCAGCCCTTAATAACTGTTCCAAATTCGCCACTTCCAAGTACGCTTTTGTAATCTGAAAATATTGTAAAACATTCTTTAAATACAACTTATTTAGCAGTTCACAAACTTACTGATTTATATAGAGTTACAATGTTTACCTAAATCAGCATCGCGGGAATCAATTTCAAATTTCGTGTCGTAAGGCAACACGTCAAAATCCCCCGCAAATGGTTGATCGTACACATTTTTAACAAGTTCTGGTCGTCCTTGGAAAAACTCTTTCATTTCTTGCTCATTTAAACCTCTGAGAATTGCCTAAAATAAGAATTAATCTAGTCATAAATTTAAATAACTTCTAAACGTGTGGTAAGGCGGGAAATGTTTTGAAGTGCTCACCTTAGCGCTGTAATAGCGACAAATACCAAATCCAAATACCACCGCAGCTATTACACCAACAATGGCGATACTCACAATCATAATTATTTTATTCCGTTGCTCAATATTGTCATCCAGTTATCTGTTACTATTTTCAACAAGTGTGGGCGATGGACTATCAACGAAGCTGGGAAACTGAGTGCACTTTTGCTTTCCACGATGGAAAGTAGTAATGAAAGTAATGCGGCCGAAATGAATCCTACTCAATGAGATGTCTAACAACTGCAAACTCGAAGAGATTTATACTTGGTGGCTTTTACCACTTTTATTTAAGATACCACTTTTATTAACAACCTTTTTCAATGAAGTACAACAACACAGTGAACAAAATTATGCTTTACATTTACATATATACCTACGAGCAACAAATTATATATATACTATATCTAGAGAGGACAAGCCCCCAGAAATCCGTGAATTCGGTGGCCCC
>JAQFZZ010001688.1:0-10389 GCA_034696405.1 Isotoma caerulea
TATGGTGGTCTCGAGCAAGTGTACCAAGTTTGAAGTCGATATGTGAAATCGTTCGGAAGTTATCGCCATGACGGACTTCCGGACTACCAGACTAACAGACACCATGAGCGTTCACATAAAGTATCGGACGATACTTAATAAGCGCTTGGGATATCAGGATCAACATGTTTTTGACTCTATTGATGGGATGAGTTCTGATATGGGCCTTGTAGAACTACCCTTAAGGTCGCAATAAAAAGGTCGGATTTCTGACCCAATGGTAAAGTAGGGGATATTTTCTTCGATATACATTCTACTCCACCATCTCATGCTTTCAATTAAGGTCACAGGGATAAAAAAGGTCAATATTCATTCATTAACATATATACGGTTGGGAATAATATTTAATGAAGAAAGAACTAGGCAATAATACGAAATTTAAGAAATTTTGAAAATTTTGTGTAGCATTAAAGCTAAAACGTTCAATTTGCTAAAAAACTCGTCCTTTTATGAAAACCTCACTAAAAACTTAACTAAGTCCCTTTACCGGAATACCTTCATCGTTGGAATACTACCCCACCCCACTCATTTGAAGAGGTTGAAAAAATAAAATGCAATGGAATTCTAGACCCGAAAATACGGCAAGTTTTAATCACAAACCATTGCAATTATAAAAACTCAGCCTAGACAGAAAACAGCAGGAATATTGTTCGCAAATTTTTCAAGTGTGCCTATAAATTGCGAAAAGTTCCTGCTTGTTTTTAAATAAGTTTATTCCAATAATTAAAGCTTTTGTTATTTGAGAAATGCAATGTGCAATTTACGGAGAAACGCTTGAAACCAAAGCATTTGTACACTACAACGTGCACCATTTACCTGTAGTTAACTACTTTTGTGCATTGTTTTTTTAAAAACTATTTTAACACTGATAAATTGTTTCTTGACGCGGCATTAATGATGAACTATTCAATCAAATCTTGCCGAGTAAGAATAATTCCTCACCAAAAATAATCATAGATGTAGCTGTAACTTACCTTTCGATAATTGTCGTTTGTAAAGCGCCAATGCATTGTACACGGTTGTAATTTCCTGACCGGTAAAAATTATCGCAAAACTGGTGCATAAATGAAATAATGCTATAAGGACTACAAAAAGATAAAATAAGCAGTGTATTTCTGAAATACCGCGGAAAGATTTTATTAAATGGAGCACAATTGTTACTCCCAAAGACAGTGCGAAGGGATAGAATATTCCGAACAAATTAAAATACCACCAGTTCCGGGGTTTATGGGCTGGATTAAATGATACGAGGTGAGTTTTACTATTCCACTGGATTGGACTGTGACTTAGGAATTTGTTTAGTAGAACGCTGAGTTCAACTGATTTATACGCTAGTTCAGTTGGCATTTTCAAGTTATAAGTTCTAAGGTTTATCTGGGTCGCAAATACTTTAAAAGAATTTCAAAAACATTTGGAAATTTTGGGGATCAATTTTTACGGAAGATTTGATAACAATTATTTTTTTGCCCAGAGAGTTAAACAATTTGAACTACACATGCCATGACGTCCTGCACTGCCTAAATGGGGTTTAAAATGAGAGTGAAATGGTATGTTAAAGCAACACGTACAACGTAGGCCATTTATGTTGGTCCAATAGGATTCAGGTAGAATGGTTGTCATTTCTTATCTTCAATGTTTTATTTATCAACATAATTGTCTTTGAAAAAAAATTTTACAAAATTAAGTATAAAATATTTTGTTGGAAGTCTTTTATTAAATTAACCTTAAAAATTCAGTAGGCAGAGGTATATGGAGTATACCACTTGTGTATTAGATGGACGAATTTCTGTACCTGCCGCATTTGTGAGAATAGTGCTACGAATATGATTTAAAAATGGACATAATTTAATGGACATTTAAGATCAACAAAAATATAGGGAGTAATACGTGGCAAAACTCTTGATTTAGGTACAATATGCTCCTCCCATCGAAAATCTTAACGGTCAATTTCTCCGCAGTAGGCATGATGAAACATTTTTATATTTCTGTTTTTAAAGTATATACATTAAAGTAGTACCATATTTAAAGTTAGGTTTATTATTTACCTCATCGCTTTTTATAAATCATTTTCAATTTAATTATGAAGTATATTGTGAAACTGGACAAAATTCATGTAATATAATAACGTTAAGCAAAGGAAGTATGGAGTTTAAACGAGTTAAAGCATTTCATCCCTCTTGAGTTCAGTTTAAATTATTAAGTAGCGCAAGCTACTTTATAAGAACAGTCTGCCTGGCCATCCGTCCATCTGTTCCACTGGTGCCATGATAAATTTCGAATGCTTTGGAATAATCCCGCGCAGTTTCTTGCGCTGAATTCAATATTTTTTAAATACGATTGGAATTGTCGCGCTTAAAAGTTATTGTCGCGCTGAAAAGTTCTCTGGAGAGCAAATTTTAAAAAATCAGGCGTACATTAATTTATGTCTAAGAAACGTCTGAAAGCCAATTGTGATAACCCTTTTTGTTCTACAAGGTGAGGAAGGTTACAAAATGAGGTAAAGGGTCAAACAAGGTCATTTTTTACATTTGGTATATCTGGATAGGTGTTAGTTAGTAGAACAAAATAAGAATGTACTAGTTTAGGTCGAAATTCATGTTTTGTGTATTTTTATAGGATTGCAATGGAAGATGAAAATGGAAGTTTAAAAAACCCGTTTTAAAATGTTCTTTTGTTTCAAAAAGTCCTACTGAAATTCAATGAAAGTCGACAAACAGCTTTCGCAACTTTTGTTATGTCCGTTTTGATATGGTATATTTTTATTAAATAGATGCGATGAGGTTGAGTTTGACTCTTTAAATACATACATATAGTAACGGTTTAGGAACTCAAAATTAATTTTGCATAAAGCATTATATTGACGTCTTAAGTTTGCATTTCTAAACTGCTGAACTATTTATGAATTTGTGGTGGACATTAACAAACGGGATTTCACAATACAGTCCATAAACAAGCTAAAGGCGTTCCGGGAATTAGAATTATGAAATAACATCATCACATTTCAAAAAAATGTGAGGTACTATGGATCAAACATTTTGTATCTAGGACGCAGTTAAGAAATATGTGATTCAGAAACCCTGTGTCACCCAATATTGTTAGTCCTTAATTTCATGGTCAGAGTACTTAAAAAATCAAACAGTTTATGACGACTTATAAACAGAAAATCGTAATATGCTTCTTAAACAAGCTTAATGTTTTTGACCTGATTATGAAGTTAAATTCATTGTGGCACATATGTGCTTTGTAAAAATGTGGAATGGTATTAAACATGATAAAGAAATAAAACAGTTGAAATACGATTTGTAAATTGACAGAAATGTAATTAAACTATGATGCACTCTTATAAAATATATAAGGCAATGATAGAAATTTTTAGTCATGATATCTTTTTCTTTCTGTCAATGTGATTTTAAAGTAAATGCTTTAGCAAGCCAAAACTTAAAATACACTGGATGCGTCAACATTTTAAACCTAACACTATTTAAAAATTTACTAACATTTTGAAATACAATTGAAAGGGATCTAGAATTCTTGAAATCATTTTTAAAAAAAAGAATGCTCTTTTACTTAATGCTTAATTTTTAAATTAGTCTGAGATTTGTGATCAACACTCAATTTTACCTGTATGGAAAATTACTTCTAAATTTAACTTTTTATTTCATTTAAATCAAATGTATGACTAACAACGGGATTATACAAATATTATAAATTCGATCCATGATCCTGGATTTAAAAAATTAAAGCATGCTTTTAAGATAAAAACATATCCAAGTAAATATATTTTTAAGAGCATATAACAAATATAGGCATGTGAAAAATGTGAGCATGCTAGAGTTATTTGATAGAGTTAATTTATTTACTATTGATGAAAGAATTAGAATTGCCAATGTAAAATTTGTTTTGCGTTATGTAAGTACACACAATGAGGATTTTGGAGATTGGTTTAGATTCTCAAAAAATAGCTCTATATATGTTTTCCAAGGTTAATGTGTCATAGTTTCAGAACTGAAAAGTATAAAATTGTTTAAGATTTCGAGCTATATGTATTTGGAATTGTTTACCAAAATGTTGGTTCTATGACAAATTGTCTGGGAAGGAAATTATTAAGCTTCTAAAAGGACATATTGTAACTATCAGGAATATTATGATGCTTAGAGTTAGTAAGGGTATAAATTGGATTTATAGTTGGTTAATGTTTCGGTATGTTAAATGGTAATCTTATAATTATGGAAAGAATGTAATAGATTATGTCAGATTCTGAAGATCAGTATTGTCCAGCGGATGCTGTTGATGAATTGTAGACAGTAAAAACTAACTTGAAACTTGAAGAGTTTCGAACGATGTGAAATGTGTTTGAATCCCCAAAAATTCTAAGGGTATTTTTAAATTGTTTCTCATGGATGTAAAAATGTTGTAGTTACGAAATACGAAAGCCTGACTAAAATGCAACATGAACGAAAAGGATTTTTTATAAAACGAATTAATGTCCAACGCTGAGGTTGGTGAAATCGGTTATATTAAATAAAAAAAGTATTTTGTAAGTGCAGACGCCTTATTTCGTATAGTTTATTTTAGAATTCAATTTAATTGTATTTGATTATATTAATGAATGGACGATGTCCACTTTCTTTTCGAAAGTAAAATCGTACAAGACAACTTTCGAATTTCGCTTTTAATTGTGTCTGACCTTAATTAATTTCTTGGGTTTGAATTGCATTTCAGTTTCTGGTTTTTGGTCCAGTTCGAGAAATTATCTAGTTGAGTTATTTTACGAAATACACGTTAAACTGTTTCATTTTTTATTTATTTGTATTTCTCACATCGCCCCGTAGGGGAAATACAAGTGATTAAGTGACCATGGCTTGTCATAATGTATTAATTATTTCTCTTCTCTCAACTCTCATTTTAGGTAAGACTTAATTATATATATTGAAGTAAGACATTTTTATGACATTAAATAAAAAAAAATTTTAAATTGAATGTTTCCTTGAACTTACCTTGAATCAAAATATTTTGGTACGGAAATTTAAAATTTGTTTTTTATATACCAGGTATACTTTCAATGCCCGCGGTACTGGATCATGGACTTGCCCAACTGACATATAACTCGGCCGTTGCAGATAACAATGGTAAATGAACTTAATAATTGCCTAATTCATGGTTTTTGTCCTACAGTTTACAACTTCTTCCTCATTTTTGCTGGTACAATATATTAAAATGTGTACAAAGTGGTTACTAAAGTAGTATTTTACTGTATTATAATACCATGTAACCGGTCTCCAACTTGAAACCTAAGCTAGTACAAGGTTTTTTACGAATTTTGCCAATGGTTAAATAAGTGTTATCCATTAACCATTAAATGATTTAAAAAAATAAACCACTCTTTTAACTAAATATGAACAAAATATACTACCATTTGAATTTTGAATACATAATTAATAATAAAAAAATATACTTTTTTGCAGAAAAAATTATTCAAAAGCGACAGGGAGAAGACGGAGGTGAAACCATAGGTGGCAGTATGGAAGGAATGATGGCAAAAATGGCCATAGACGCTCTTCTCGAATCCGACGACATAAAGCAATACCTAGACCCCGTTTACCTCAACGAAACAATTTTAAACGGAGGCGCCGCTCCATTCGTAACTCCTGAAGCAATTCAAGCAATTTTTGAAAATCCTGCTGTAAAAAATCTACTCAAGCCTGAAAACATCAAAATGATTTTTGAGTCTGACCTCATGAAAAACCTCCTCAATGTTGATATGCTCAAGACGGCTTTAAACAACCCGGGTATTAAATCCGTCCTTACTTATGAAGTCGTCAAAATAATTTTGGACAGCGAACCAGTCAAAAATTTCCTTAAGCCGGAAACACTCACAGCGATCCTTAACAGCGAAGCGATGAAAAATTTCCTGAGTCCTGAGACGCTGATGGTCGTATTGGACAATGACGCTGTGGCGGGACTTTTCAATCCTGAGATTGTCAACACTTTATTGAACACTGTGGTAGTTAAGAACCTCCTGACACCTGAGACCGTTCAGAAGGCTCTAGGAAGTAAAACAGCGCAAGCGTTTTTGAAACCTGAGACGATCCACAACCTACTTCAAAGTGAGACGCTGAAGAAAGTCCTATCCCCAGATACGCTTAAGATTATCCTGAACAATGAAGGCATAGCGAGTCTGTTCACACCTGAGGGACTAAAAGATGCGCTGAATAGCCCTGTGGTAACTAACCTTCTTACACCCGAGACAGTCAAGGTTGTTTTGGATAGCCAAGCCGCGAAAAATATCCTTAAGCCCGAATCAATCCACAACGCTTTAAACAGTGAAGCAGCGAAAAACCTTATAAAACAAGAGACGCTTCTGACTATTTTGAATAATGATGCAGTGGCATCTCTTATAAGTCCAGAGGTCGCTTCGGATATTTTTGGCGATGGAGTTATCACTGACCTATTGACCTCGGACACAGTTAAGCAAGTCTTGGGAACAAAAGCGATGAAGAATTTCCTACAGCCTAAGACGCTCCATAATATTTTATATTCTAAGGCAGCAAAGTCGCTTCTTTCCCCTGAGTCATTTTTACACATTTTAAACAATGATGATGTAAATGCCCTCTTGACCCCTGAGGGTATCGATGACCTTTTGAAGAGTGATGTGATCAAAGCGCTCTTAGCTCCTGAGGCAGTAAGTCAAAGGTTAAATTCTAAAGTGGCTACTAGTTTTTTCAAACCGGAAGCTTGGAAGGTTATTCTTGGAAGTGACGCTGTGAGCTCGTTGGCGACGTCTGAGTCTGTCAAGAAGATTTTGAACACTGCCGCTGCGAAGGGATTTTTGAACGCTGATATGGTCAAGACTATTTTGGCTAGCAAAACTTTTAAGAATTTGGCGACTAATGAGACATTCAAGGTGCTGATTGATAGTGAAGTAGCTAGAAAATTAGTTACACCGGAAGTGTTAGTTATGATTTTAGATAATGAGGCTGTAGCTAGTTTGTTCACTCCGGATAACTTCAAGTATTTGTTTGACAGTGAATTAGGCAAGGCACTTTTTAGTGATGAGAGTATTAGGGCTATTTTGGACACGAAGACTGGCCAGAATTTCCTTAGTCCTTCAATCCTTGGAAAAATTGCTGCTAGGGCTGGAGGTCAGAGTCTTTTCAAGGGGGCTTCGTCTCTTATTTCTGGTTATTTTGGAAAGAAAAAGAGGGAAGTAGCCGGACAGGTTTTCTAGACAGGGGTTTATTATTCTTTGTATGTTTAAATTTTATTTATTATATTTTGAATCACTGTTTTTAAAAATAAAAATGAACAATTATGATTTATGAAGTATGTATTGGCTAATAGTCGTTTGCTTCTTTATATTACATTTAATTTAAAGTAGAAACTATTATTTAATCGGATATATTTTGTAAGGATTTATTTTAAATTTTTTGATTTTATCAATTGAATTTTGAGTTAATTGTTTACTTTATTAAATAAAAACAATGTTTCATTTAAAAGTATTTATTCGCTGATATTTTTTACTGCTTTCAATCATCTTGCATTTATTGGTTCAAAAAAATGCTATTTCATTTACATTGAATAGAAGCTGCAATTTTTAATTGTAGTGGTATAATTCCTGACAAGAGGAATAATTTTGTGACAGAGTTTCGGTAAATGTAGGGCTTGGTTTCACAATTAATAAAATTTAATTAGTTACCTTTTAATCTTTTTGCCTTTTGTAGACAGGGAATACTGTCTTGCAGCGTTTTAAATAATAAATGTTTAAAAAATCATTAACGTTTAATTGTTTTTTTTGCAAAAATAATTGAACAAATCTTTCTCAAATTCCACTAATTTTGAAATTTCCACGCTATGGGTACGAGTAGGAGCGTTTATTTTTCAAATTTCAATTATCGGAATTATCTAAACGTCATTTTTAGTAGAATTTTATTCAACAAAGTCGCGAAAGTCAGAATCAAGACTTGCATGACAGATTTTTGAAGTGCCCCATGCCATTTGTGGAAGCTGTTATTCAAAATCCGAAAGAAAGTTTTTTTTAGTAGAAACTAGCAAAGATTATACCAGGGTATCAAAGTCTTATTGAAGACCGTATGTCGATTATTAAACGGCAGTTGGCTTATGCTAAGCCGGTGGGAGTGTTTGAAAACTTTGGGGTTTAATGGTAAGCCAGCATTGTCATTGAAACAATCATGTAAGCAGATTTTGTATGCTTAAATGCTTATAAAACGAACATGAAATGGTGTAATGTGGTTTTAAAACAAAAACAAAAGCTAAAAAAATTAAGAACATAAAAATTTTCTTGTTTTGTATTATTTTAATGTGTTTAACACGTAAAAGGAAGCAAACAACCTTACAGGCAATTTAAATCAAGAGGAGGATAAAATAAATCATTCACAACTCTCAAAAAAGGTATCGTCAGATTTCTACTGCGAATTAAGATTTTGAAACTATTTGGGGCTATTTGAAACCATTTGGAGCTATTTAAACCTTTAAAACTACTAGGGACTATTTGAAACCATTTGGACCTATTGTAATCTTATTTTGCCCTTTTGCGGGTGTGGTCAAGGTCATTGTTTAATGTTTAACCCTATTGCACTTTTTTCAGCGTGTCATGTAAACCTATAATCTCATATTGCCCCTTTGAGGGTGTGGTCAAGGTCGTGGGGGTCACTGTTTTATGTTTAACCCTATTGATTATATATTCAAATTTCGGCTGAAATTGAATATCGTTGTGAAATATGTTACAATGGAGCCTCAACCATTAATCAGCCTTGACTAAACTCAGCAAAATAAAGCAAAACTTTGGTTTCAAAATCATTCTTACATTTGTTACTAGCAAAGGGTTGCTCCCTTAAATAAAGAGTATTGGAAATACTCTGTTACTGTGCTTTGGTCTTGTCGATTCTGTAGATAGAAAAAAACATTAATGTGACAGCGTCGTACCTGTATGAAATCGGCAATCAAGTAAGTTAACATGATATTTAATTGTGTCTTACTCTTTTTAAATACGGATTATTTATTTTTTATGTTGTTTTTAATGGACTATGCTACTGTTAAAGTTGAAAAAGCTAGAGATAAGTTGAAGAAAGTGGCTTTGAACAATTCAATGCAAGCTCCATGCAAAATTGTTTCAGCAGTTATATCTCAATTTTCAAAAGAAGCCTTGCTGTACCTTCCAGATAACCAAACTTTTACGAGATTTGTACAACGAACACGAACCCCAAAGAGAACATATCAACCGAAAACTACAGCAGAAATACAGCTCACAGACGAGAAAAACCTTGATAAAGAGAATTTTATGAAACAAATTTTGTACAATGATTCTGGTGATTCTTGGCGAATTTTAATTTTTGCAACATAGGACAATCTCAATGTAAGAATTTCATTATATGTTACATCGATTAATTGGGATTTTAAGAGGGGAACAACACAGCACGTCTGTCTCAGTGGAAAAGAGGACATCAGGAAAGCGAAAAAATGCTCAGAAGTATAAAAAATGCAACATGACTACCGCTTGTTCAATTTAGTCAGTCAATATGGCGAATTAGAATTGACCGATTTCATATTAGACGTTTCAAATAACATGTTATGTTTTACCACTAAATTTCGGCGTCAAAAGGTTAATACATCAGAAGCCAGGTTTGGAGCAGACGACGCCTTAAATGAGGATTTACAAAGCGATCTGTTTCAAGTTGATGAGCCTGATACGCAGCATATTCAATGCTCTTCATCATCTCTACTAGCTCTTTCTATTCAACAATATGACCCGTCATTCAGTTCAGCTCTTGTTCGTTCTAGGAGAGGACGCATACGAAAAAATACTGATGCAAATTGTACAGCTACGTCCAAAAAATTTAAATATTAATTCACTAAGATCAGATTTACTTCTAAAATACTCTGATTATGATTATGACCACGCAAACAGTATGATTTAATTGACTTCCATAAAAATTATTTGTGTGTCCATATTTTGATTGTCCATATAATAAATGTGTCTATATTATGTTTGTCCATATCTTGACTGTCTATCTATCGATTGTCCATGTTTCAGCCTAGACTCAAAATAATGATACATATATAAATATACCTTGCTTGCCGGTATTGTAATCTTTGTTATCCAAGGCGTACATATGATATCAGTGCGCAATCCAAAATCTAACCCTGCTTTTTTAAATTTATCTATTCCAAACATACCTTGTATAAATAAAGCAATCGATAATTAGTTTATTGCACAGAAATAATCATCAAAGGTGTATTATCAAAATATAAATACAATCCCCTTTTATAAAAGGCCAAGGATGTGTATGTATGTGTCCGACCAGAACCTCTCACCTACCTACAAGGGTCCAA
>JAQFZZ010001689.1:0-10388 GCA_034696405.1 Isotoma caerulea
CCATTACATAAAGCACATTTCTCTACACTTATAATATTTTTCAATTAAAAGGGAAACGAACGATTAACTTGAAAGCTGCGATAAGATTTAATTGATACGATTCTACAAAAAAAATTAAATTAATTTAGTACATTATAAGAATGGTAATTTGTGATTAAATTTTAAAAATTTAAAAATTAACACTGTATATTAGGATGTATCACCAGTAACCAGTGATTAATTGGTATATTAATCGATTTTAATCGTATGCATTTTAATTGGCTACTTTATGATGATGATTGTTGATGAGCTTTTATTTATGAATTTCCCGTCTTATCTTTACAATGAAACAGTATGGGCTGGGATAATTAAAGATTATATTATATGGCTTAATTCTGAAAGGTTGAAAAAGCGATTAAGATTCAATAAGAACTTTCAACTTGGGAACAAAAACAGGAAGTAGAAATTTGTTTGTTGTAAACCTAACAATATACTTTTGTGCTTTTACTCCGTTTTTGTTGTTTAATAAGTCATTGTTACCAAAGGTATAGGCAGAGTTGTTTACAAACTATATGAAGGATTTTCCTTAAAATTTATATTTTTCTTTCATTAATTTTTATTTAAAATTCAGGGTAGAATTTACGTGTGGGTCGTCCATTGTACTTAAAAACAATTTATGTGTTGTTCTACCTAATGTGTTAAGTAAAGTGTTATACGTATGCAAGCCTCGTCCCCTCTTCGTGTCTACTTGAGAAAATGCACTTTGAATTTAAAATTTTTTAATCTTAAATCACAACTTTTTGCTGTGATTCATTCATACTCGTTTCCAATTTTCAATATATTGCAAAAATAAGTGGGATGATATTTTGTTGAAGTTTCTTTTTATTGGTCCAAAAAGTTCTTTAAAATTTAAAAAAAGTCATTAATACCTTAATATTAAAGTCAACACTTTTTTTCTTTGATTTGCCATCTAATAAGAAGGGAAACTTTGCGTGAGAATAAAATTCCTCATAAAAAGAGATGAGTTTTTGGAAATGTGAGAATAATGATCATGATTGGTTTTTTTGGGATAAGAAATTAGCCTTTGGCATCTCGCATTTCAAGAAGTAAAGAAAATATTGCGTGCAGAGTAATACTCATTAAGAATTGTGTGTCATAAAATCATACAATTGAAATGCGAAGTATTTAAGTGTAATGTAATAGAGGTAGTGTAGTAAGTGTTTTGTCAGCTTGAGGTTTCTCTGACATTTAATAAGTCAATTAATTGACTGAATTTTTTATACCCTCTTGACTCAAGAGATTAACTTTTATTTCAAATTCCAAATTTCAATGTTACACACACGATTTGAAATGAACTTTAGGGCAACTTTCAGTCTGTTAACGTGTTAACGATATAAAGAAAATTAATTCGATGGACGTGTCTTTCTACCCTAATAATGGGTCGTTCGTATAGAAATTAATAGTTGGAAGGGGTCTGCGACCTTAGGGCCAAAAAGGTTAGCCAATGCATATGTTTGAAAATACTGAGTCATATGGTTGAAATAACCGATTTTTTGTACCCGCTGTTTTAAGGCACTAGAAGGGTCCCGAAAGCTACGAAATATTTCAAATTTAGTTCATTTGGACTATAAATAATTTTAAGTTATTATAACGGAATAACGACCCACCACAAAGTAACACTTTGCTATTTAAGTTTAAACCAATTTATTAACAAATTAATAATGGATGTCCACGTCTTATACTTTGATTAAAGGAGTCTGATATGAATTTAAATATATTCAATTATCCAATATTCAACTATTTTATTGCTTAGGGTTTGAGCTTTGTATACAAATTGTTTCTAACTGAATGAAAATAGAATACAAAATCCTTAGTAATTCATAACTTTCAGGGTGTTAAAGTTAGATGACATGTGTAAAACATAAATTTTAATTATGCTTCCATTCTGATTGAAAAGTGGAAGCAAATAAATACCTTTGTAAGATTGTAAGTAGTAAATGTACAAGTATAATGCATGTAATACAATTACAAAGGGACGTGTGGCATTTTAATATTTTTAATGAAATTATTATTTATGAAGATCTCACTTTTATGTACTACATGTGAAAAAGACCAACAAGGTGCAACTCGACGTGACATTTGCACCTTTTCCTCTCATTTGTTCTGTATGATTTGTTTGATTATGTATGTTTACCTAATAAACTAAAAGTGAGTACTGTATTAGTTCAGACGCTGTAGAAAAAACGTACTTGACCTGGGGATCGCTGAGGTGAAAATTGGGAAGCATAGCGCTTAAGCGTTTTAGGAAAACTTCCGTTTTTATTGTCGAATTTTGCATTGCTGTCACTATTTTTGTGACCTTAGAATAAAAATGTAGGCTTAGTTTGCAATTAAAAAATGTTCAAGTGTACATAAAATGTGTATGTTGTATGTAGTTCACTGTTAATATGATAAGATTACAAGAGGATTACTTTATGACTTATATTGGATTACAACATGTTATTTACTTCTAGTATACTTGTAAGTAAGAGATATTAAATGTCATTTTATTAAGTAATTTATGTACGCTTGCTTCTGTATATACAAAGATAGTTTCTGTAATTAAAAGTGAAAAGGGAACAAAAAGGAATTACACCAAACTATTATTTCTGTAAGAAAAACTAAAAGTGGTAGGGAGAAATCGTCTGTTTTTTATTTGAGTTAAAAATATTCTAACCTAAACTGCTCAGAAATGAGAAATCTAAAATTTTCAAGAGAAATAAATTGAAAAATACACTGTCTGTGGTATTGATTTAATATGAAGTATGGTTATTGGCTCTAGTTCTGATGGCTATTTCTTAAATTGTAATAAATTGTTTGAAAATGATTTAGTTAAAAAACTCGCTTTTCTCTGGGTCCAATTTGTCCCTGTGGTACTAAATAAATAAAAAAGTACCTAATTAAATTTAGTTCCAATTTATAACCTTTAAGGAAAACAAACTTGATTTGCTACTGTTGACTGCTGACTATATCGATTTTCTTTGTAAGTGGAACTTTGTTTTTTAACTTTCGTACAATTCGTAGTAAATTGATAGGTATTTATATTTGAAAGGTACAGCAGGCAAAGGTGTTATTTTATTATTATTGTATCGTGACGTTGGTACTACGCGGATGCCGGATGCAAATATTAAATCATAATTTGTGATTTTCTATTTAATTACCTCTAAATATATATTTACAGCTTTAGTTATACTTATACTTAAATGATAGAAACACAAAGTTTTACAATAAGTAATAAAAATAATTTAGTTCCTTTCAATATTGTAATTTAGGTAATTATTTAAAATATTGTAGAAAAATGTCTAAAGAAAATACACTTATTATAAATTGTGTTGTGTGCTTTTAATAAATTTTTTACCAAGTTTCAAACCGCATGATGGATTGTATTGATTCTAGATTAAGTTTTCACCTCCACGTGGCCATTAGATAATTAAAATCAAAGTAGAGATATCTGCATTGCATACATCTTAAGATTTTGTTTACTTATTAGCTAATCGCAATCGTGGATTTTTTCTCTTTTTAATCGAGTACTTCTACTTCTAAATAAATCTAATACGATTTTAAATGAAGATACCACATCGCCTTGTGGTTAGAGCATTAGTAGAAAGAAAGGTGAGATTTTTTTGGGTGAGCCAGCCAAAAAAATAAAAAGTTGGTCAACTCACAATCCGGCTGATTGACTTCCTGTTTTTCTTATACCTAAGACTTTGTTGTTCATTAGTTTATTGCATCTTGCAATTTGAAGGGCGAAGCTACTTAGCATCATTTTAACATTATATTATAAATTATAATGGCTCAAACTTTTTAGCATAAAAAATTTTGAAAAACATTTTTGCTTGTTATAAAAAATAAAAAGTAATAACAGTCAGCTGCAAAGTTTATTTAAAATTTGAAGTTTCTTTTTTTTAAAAAGAAAAAAAATGAAGAATTATAAACATTGTATTAAAAGTCATTGGGTTCACTTTACTTTACTTAGGTCAGTTTGGGTTTTTATAATAATATACATTTGTAATCTGAGATGATTTACCCCCATAGATTTAGAATGAATGAGTAGAAACTCGACCACAGGATTGCATTTGAGAAGAAAATGAAATGTGAATCATCGATCTTTAGGTAGCCACTAAATATTGGAAATGTCATTTGATATGGGGAATGGATAAAACTTTTAAATTGTAAAAACCAATACCACCTTTGCCAATATCGTAATATCAAAAACAAATCATGCAAAAAGGAGAAGGGAGAGACATTCATGTGGTCCAAATACTCCAAATGGTAATAATGTAGGTAGAGAGAGATACAATGTAATAAGGATGATGTGGTGATTCCTTCTTCTAGAGAGTAAAAGTGAGATTTCTTACGAGTACTTGCCCTATGCATGCATCGTAGTAAAATAATACCACTTTTTTCAGACTGTTTTTCAACCAGGAGACTTCTGCACTATTTTCTAGTGTTACTTAAGGGAAATTAGTTTTTGTTTTATATTTGTTTATTCTGGTATTAAAATTGAAAAACAAGATTTTAATATTTTAACTGAAACACTGTTTTTTGTATTAATTTATTTTTGTTGAATAAATCATTTATAAAGCAGTATGAATATTTTGTTTTCTATATTTGTGACGGTTGAATAAAATTGAAGAAAAATATTTTAAAGCTTTTTTAATTTTTTACTTTTTTCTGGCTGGAATCGTTCGTTTCCGGCAATCGCACATGAAATTCATAATACTTTTGGTGCTGTTCTGGATTTTTAAATTGGAAGTTTGGAGGAAATTTGAAATCGGTTTATTTATTTGGTGTTCGTGGTTTCGGGATGTTTCTGCTGATTTTTATTGGAATCTTCCTTTGTTTGTTGGGGTATAAATATATTTTTCCGTTTTATAAATCAATGCAAATTTGCTCTAAAAATATATACAGATTTTCAAGCATTGAGTTGTTTTATCACGCTCGTATAATTTTTATGGCGTACATTTAATTTTTTACTAACTATAGTAATCTTTTTCTGCTCTTTGCACGATCCAACAGGAATTTTAAAAATTAAGGGGTCCGGAATAAAAAAGTTTCAGTTAGGGAATTAATATTATTCATTCATATTCATACTAAAACATTTTCAATTTAAGTTGAGAAACACTATCACGCTGAGTAAATACTAATAATGAAGATAACATTTAACCTCTAGTACAATACACAAAGTAGTAATTGCATCTGCTCTGCCTACTGCCTCTACAAATGTAATTTTTTGTCTTGCCCCTTAAACGGTAGAAAATGCATCCTCATGTACAAGCACTCAACTCCAATGTACTAATAACCTACTGCTGCCATTGCATATATTATTGCAATGCAACAATGATATTAAATATCTTATACTTGCGAGTACCTCAGCTCAACATTCAACAATGAAAACACTGGCAATGGCAACAAAGCATTGTGGGAATATTCACCATAATATTTTATATATATAAAAAAGAGACAATTAGCCAAGCCAGTTGAGTTACTCACAATCAGTCTAAAATAATATTTAAAAATTTTAAAATTCACTTTCATTTCACCCCTGTGTGTATAATAATGTGTAACTCCTTGTAAGAATGAATGACCCCTTATATGCCTCTTTTATTTCCTTCCTTCCGCTATGTAATCTCTTCAATAGGATAAAAAATAGACACGTAATGATTACAGATTACCTATAGATGCGTGGTAATAATGTGAAAGGCCCAAAGTTATATAAAGGGTTGCATTGCCACCTTCAACTTGACAGTTAACTTGTGACATCGACCCTGGTCTGGCAACGCTTTGTTTTAAAATATTTTTTTAAATAAAAAAATGTTGACCCGGGTGTGCTGTGTAATGTTTTAACAATGGGGTGCAAAAACCCAGGAGGATTTTAAATTGTCGGAAGATGAGACTTTTCACTGTGGGGAATATTATTTGACTGGATCTAATTAGTTCGAAGGTTCAGCAGGTTTTAAAAAAAGACTTTTAAAGTGTTTTAAGTGATTAAGTGAAATAAGAAAGTGACAATGGGTGTGTTAATGGACAATGTGAGACAAGGATTTAATTTATTATTTACACCAGTCATTTACTATGGAGTTGTGGCAAGTATTGCATTACAATTGGGTACTTGGGAAAGAGGGGATCGGACGCAGGATAAATTACAGGATCAGTATGCAAATCGGGCTGATAACTTTGATTTTGTAATCGGTAAGAATAACGGACTATTATGGGGCATTGGATTGGGTAACAATTACAATTAGGTAGGAGTATAAGACACTTTTAGCTGTCTCTCGCGAAGGGTAAGGATAGGTTGATATTATACCATAAAAATACGATAAATTTATGATACGAATAAACGAAGAAAATATTTTAAAAATGCTTGAAAGACAAATTAAATAAATTACAAAGTGAAACAATTCTGTCAAAAAAAATATTGAAATTTTTTTGTATCGGAGTTTGGGGTAGAGATTTCATTTTAAAACCTTTATTGAAAGTTTCTTGACAAATCACGTGTATAAAATTGATCGATTAATTTATCTAAAATAGGATATGCCAATTTAATCTGTGTAAGATTGCACACGTTGGGTCCGTTGGGTCTTATAAACGAGATAAATTGGTCAAATTGGTGTTATTTAAGAAAGCTTCAAAATTATTTTGAAGTTTCTTGATTGAATTTATATCGTGGAGTTTGAGGTTTGGGGCTTTTAGATGTAAATCTCTAAATCTTTTGGTTACTTAGGACATAAAAATAACAGACATGATATTTTGCAATGCCCCATAAAAAACTGATTTCGGACCATGAATTTCTGAATATCTTTACTATTTCAGGGTTGGATGGACTGTTTAAAATAGGATTTGGAAACAATTTCGTTTTATAGATTTAAATGCGTTTAATAATCCCGTGTCCAGTTTTAAAGAGACAATTTACCTAAATTGAATAATTGTAGTTTTAATGAGGAAGACTTATGTTTAAAAAAATTTAAGACTTTATTCGGCAAAATATTTGTTGTGAAAAACGCAGGTGTTGAAATGTATCGAAATCTTATTTGTTATTTCTATTTCTGGAGATTGTGAGAAATTTAAATTTAAAAAATTTGTTAAGGTGTTTTTTTTAAATTCATTTAAAAATCTAAAGTAAACATAAAAATATTTTCTTCCTTAGTCGGAGCCGGGACGGCAGGATCTGTTCTGGCCAACCGTTTGTCACAATATTACTCAGTATTACTGTTGGAAGCGGGAGGGGAGCCGCACCCACTAGAGTTTGTCCCAGGAATGGCCCGGGACCTTGTTAATCACCCGCAAATTGATTGGATGCATAGGACAGTGGCTCAGAAAAAATCAAGTGCTTTCGCCCAATATAGGGTAAACTGAGAATTTAAGATTTAAAACACTAAAAGATCTATGAACGACCTTGACCTTAAAACTAAACCTGGATTTGACCCTTGACCTTAATTTCAGAGAGCGTTATTATCATCGGGTAAGAGTGTGGGTGGAAGTGGCAGTTTAGACTTTCTCACTTATCTCAGAGGCAACCCTGAGGATTTTAACAATTGGGCAAGAATCACAAAAGATAACAGTTGGAAGTATGATAATTTACTGAGACACTTTCAAAGGGCTGAGGATATTGTGGCTAATTCGACTGATCGTAAGGAGATTCAAAATTTCAAATTTAATGTTTAAAAATTAATTTCCAAAATTTCAATTTTGTTTTTGGAAATATGACAGCCGGAGCTCACAGACATGGGGGTGAAATGAGGATTCAGAAATCAGATTATTTGCCACTGGCCAAAGAATTTCTTGCTGCTGCAAAAGAACTCGGATATCCAAATGTTGATCTCAATGGCCATTTTAGCGAAGGTATTTCAAAATTTTAAATTTAAAATATTTAAAATTTTGCATTTTAATATTAAAAATTTCTTTTAAAGGTTTCGACTCAATTTATTCAACAATTCGAAAGGGCGAAAGACAAACACCCGTTAGGGCCTTTGTCGATCCAGTAAGAAAGCGAAAGACGCTGACAATCAGGAAATTCGCAACTGTGAACAAAGTATGCATTCATTATAACGCTGAAATAATATGTAAAAGAAAAGGATTTATATTTTAATTTGACGCTGATTTTATTTTTCAGTTAAGATTCCGAAGCGACAATACAGCGTACGCAGTGGAATATGAAAGACACGGAGAGAAATACACAGTTTACGCTACAAGAGAAATAATCTTATCAGCTGGGGCTATAGGCACACCTAAAATACTTATGTTGTCTGGAATCGGACCTAAAAGACATTTGGATGAATTTGGGGTAAAATTTTGGACCTTTTTTGGATCTTTCCCGAAAATTTCACCCGTTTAAATTTCTAACTAAATGTTTTCCATCCTTTTAGATAAAAAACCTGGTAAACCTCCCAGTAGGCCAAAATCTCCAAGACCACGTGGCAACCTATCTCGGCCCATTCTTTATAAACGAGCCCCTGTCAATCCTAAAAGAACGTGACGTCACAGCAAAATCCTATTTCGAATACGGCTCTCAAGGGACCGGGCCCTTAACCTCCGCCGGCTTTCAAGCAACCGGCCTCTTAGCCTCCCAATTCGCAAAAGGCCGCGGGGAAGACAAATGGCCGGATTTACAACTAACCCTGTATGCACACTCAGTCGGCCCAACTTTCGCCACAGATATTGCCCACACCCACGGCCTACAGGCCGAACTGCTTAAAAAATACTACAACCACGCAATAGGAAAAAACTCCTTCCATATCGTAACAACCTTAAGTCGGCCGGCCGGCCGTGGGGAAATCCGCCTTGCAAGTCGAAACCCTACCGACCCTCTTGTAATCAACCCAAAGTATTTAGAAGACCCTTGGAACCTAGATATAAAAGCTGTGGTCGACGGCCTTAAAAAGGCCATGAGGATTGTGGAAGGATCCACAACCTTCCAAAACATCGGGGGCCACTTCACCTCCGAAGTTTTACCCGGGTGTGAAAGTACCAAGTTTAGATCTGATGAGTATTTCGAATGTTACATGAGACACTATACAGTCTCTATGTATAACCCTGTAGGAAGTTGTGCGATGGGCCCGGCCGATTCTTTGTTTGCTGTTGTAGACCCTAAACTTAAGGTCATTGGAACTAAGCACTTAAGGGTCGTAGATTCTTCTATAATGCCTAGCATTGTGGTAGGAGGGACTCAAGCTGCGACCATTATGATTGCGGAGAAAGGGGCCGAAATTATTTTGAATTATTGGACCCATCACACTCCGGCCGATATTACTAATTTTGAACAAGATGATAATTTGAACTCTATTGAGGCTGCCCAGTCGGATGTGAAGGAGAGGAAGGTGCCTAATAAGGGTCTTGCTATCCCTCCACAGATGACTTCAACCACAACCAAAACTACAAGCACAACAACCCCAACTACCCCTGCCCCACATACCCCAGAACCAACAAGACCCACTAGCTTACTCGAAGCATTCAATTTCAAAACAGTTTTAGGACCCTTTTCCCAGTCTATAAAAAGTTCAAGCCCTTCCTCCAAATTCATTTCAGAAGTGACCCCAACGACCTCACAGACAACTACAGAAGCCCCTGTGACCCTAAGGACAACCTCAATACCTCATGTAACTTTCCCCATAATTTCATCCCATAGTACCTTAACCCCTTTGAAGAAGAAACCTCAACCTACGCAGAAATTAGCCCCACTGTCAAAACTCAATTACTTTTCTACCAAAACCCCAACCCCCCAGTATCATTATTCTTCTCCCGGGACAAAAAATCCCCAGTATCATTATTCTTCTTCCACTCCGGAGACAAAAGCCCCCAGGAGGGTTAGAACAAAACAGACCACAACCCCTAGGCCCACCCTACCCGACTACTATTACGATACTGTTGTAAACATCCAAGAAACAACTACTCCACCCCCAAGCTCCACTTTTTCAATTCAAAAGGCAGAATTATCCTTCGACACGGAGGATAACCTCACAGCCACAACTTACAGACCGGATATAATGCTAATTGACCCACAGCAACCGGATTTCGTCGTACAACCTCACGACCTTACAAAGTCTATGAATTTCGGCCAGAGTATTATGTACCTTGTTGAGAGGAAGCCTCAGCAACAACAACCCACAGATAAACCGCATGTTCAAGTCGAACAAGAAAAACAACCAGAAGATCAAATAAATTTTGATATGCAAGGCCCAATCCCAACGGACCACTTAGTCCCCCCTTCACTTGACACTTATCAAAGTTACCGATATGGCCAACAACAACAACAACAACAACAACAACAACCTACAGAACAACCTAAGAAGATTTCCTATTTAAGTCCCAACCCGCAGTTCGAATTCCATCAGGAATTAGACGAGGGTTACATTAACGACAGGTACCCTAGG
>JAQFZZ010001690.1:0-10380 GCA_034696405.1 Isotoma caerulea
GTCAGACAGACACACGGACACACAGACACACAGACACACGGACATGATGATCTCATAAGCCCTGGCTCGGGCTAAAACTCAGAGGAGATTCTAGAACGATAAAACAAAGTTGATAACCTATAAAACTGCATTTGCGTAATACTGTATGCAGGGTTTGTTAAATCGCACTTTCTCCAGGAAGGCTTTTCCTGATTTTTAATATTTGAATTCGTTTTTTTGGGATAAAGTTAAAATGTATGAAGAATGAGAGTAATATATAATTATAAGTTGTTAGAAAAATTCATTATCAGAACAAATTCGTTTTTAAGGCAATAAATTGTTTTAAAATTTAAAATTGTACTTTATGGATATAGGGCCATGTAAATGTGAGGATATCCTCAATCTTGACTATGCAATAGTTTCAACAACAACAATTTAATATATCTGCATTTGAATTTTTTAGGTAACTGCACCCTACTCGACCTTTTCGGAATAATTTTCTGTCAGTTACAATCCAAAATCAGTAAATATTTTAAACCGTATCACTATTATTTTGGCTTCGAATTTAATTCTATATTTTAGCTAGTTTTCCTCCAAAGTTCATCCATCGTCGTGTGCTACTTAAATGTATTCAGTTTGAAACGTCATCTGGAAAGGTTAATACGCTAAAAGGTTCAGTTGTTGTTTTGAGCTTTTGGATTTGATGTAAAAAAAATCAACGACTGTCTCGTCTAAACCATTTTTTTAAATTAAAATATATTTGTATTAAGGTATATTTATATTATATTAAGGTATATTTATATTATATTAAGGTATATTTATATTATATTAAGGTATATTTGTATTAAGGTATATTTGCATTAAGGTATATTTGTATTATTATTTCTGCACGATACAGGAAGAATTTTTTTTTCTATACAGTGAATGTATTGTTTCATTTTGTATGAGGTATGAGCTCATTACAAAGTTACCAGCTTGAATTGTTAGCCTATTTTATTTATTTTATAAATCTAATAATAATGTAATTTCCACTGGAATTGAATTCATTCGGGGGGAAATAAAAGGTATGACGATTTCTTGATAAAGGCAAGAATACTTTTTTATTTCGATTCCTTCGACTTTTTTCGACATCATTATTATTTAAAGTGCCGGTTGTATTTACTGTCAGTTAGTAAATATAAATCCATACTTTTTTATAGTTTCTGTATAAAGTAAAATAAAATTCAGATGTCAAAATTAAAATGTGAGTAGGATTCTGAAGTTCAATATTGCCTTGCGCATGATGTTGAATATTTTAGCCAATAACAATTAATTTAGTTATTTTAAGATTATTTGCAATTATTAGCTAAATACTCAAAAATACGAATACGATTAGTAATTTCCGTTCAAATATAATAAAAAAGCGTTTTAAAGATTATGTAACTTTGAGGTTATTTACACATAAATTTATTACACACTTGGGAGTTAGGTAGAGGTTACATGGATCAAGTAATTCAAGATTTCAGTTTGTGATAGGGTTTGCCGTCCAATTGATTATAATTTTTAAAAGGTCTTTAAACTCGTCAGCGAGTATCCGGAGTATCCCCCTAACTCACGAGGCAGGCCGCACGTATGAATTTTTGTATGAATTTAACTAAATTACCCAAGGTTATTTATTTGTCATTCGCATTACCCTAACATTTCAAATTGAAACGAGCAACTTATTTTGAATCTAGTATTGCATCTTGAATTATCAATAATTTACAACCCATATCATTTGTCATTGCAATAAGGACATCAAAATAGAAATTATATTCACAAGAATCAGTTGTTCTAGAATTTTCTTTTTTCAATTTATGTGGAATGATTCCAATATACATGTACTTTAAAGTTTGTCATATCTACAATCTACATAATTATAGCTCGACCATTTGGCGTTTGTATTCATAAAAATAGAAAAAGCGGTACTGACGGAATTAAACGTTAAATCTTCCACTAAGGGCTTTGGTTTTTCAAAACAGGCAGTCCAGGCGAGATTCATATCTACGCCCGATGCCTGCTTGATCAGTATTTCTACCATATTCCAGTAAATAGGAAAAAATCATATCGTTTAAATATGTTGTATATGCCTGTTAGATCAGTAATGTTAATGACCGTGACCTTTGTAAAAGTTCGCACCAAAGATGGAAATTGCAAAATCGGCAACTAATCAAGAATTCTGTCGAAATCCTCAATGATAAAAGTGGAAACTAATGTTTTGCAAATTAGAAGATTTATGAATTGTTGCTCTTACTTACTTACTATAATGCAATGCGGCTGCGGAATTTTATATGAGAAGATTTGCATAATTCATACGTCAATTTGTACAGTGTAAAATGGAACCGCTCAATATTTTAAATTGCATAGAATCGAATCCAGTATGCATCATTCTGTGTTTAATGCATCATAGTTAGATCGAGAATTGTGTAATCGTTCATGCTCAAAGATCATATTCAAATTTGGTTTGCTTAATATATTTTAAGATTGTTTAAAAAAAACCTAACTTTTTTTCTGTAGTTTAAAAATTAATATGAACTCAAACTTCATTTTTATAACTTAAAACCATCTTGACCATATGGTGCACACATAAATTATGCAAACAAAATATTTTAAAACCCTGACCGCCCTACTCCCTTCTTTCTGTAATAATGAGATAATGACTAATAAAAACATGGCTGCCTTCGTTATATTGGAATATTATGAGCGCATTTATATTCCTTCCTTCTTGGTGCCGATAACAAAATCATAATCTGAAAATTAGTTAATAAGTCTTTCGTTGTGCTGTTATCGTATTGCCTCAAAAGGTATTCTTTCATGGGTAGAACGAGACGCATTATATTATATCATGTTCCATTGTCATCTTTGTGATACGCATTCACTTATAGATTAGTAATCGTATAAGCCCTAGTTTAATTGTATAAAAACAGTAGATGTGTATTGTTAAAGTTTTTCATTTTGAAATTTCGTTGTAAGTCAAATTACAGTTTCAAATCATGAAACTCCTATAGTCCATTATTCTGAGAGTAACAAAGAATAAGACAATAGGTTCAGAATGAATCAATACATCAAGGTGATAGTATTATAGTCTCATCCGGTAGTCAAGTTGATTCTTTCTTTCATATCAAATCTTTAGTTGGCGACGTCCATTTCCATTACATTTTATTATGAAATCTGTTTAATAATAAATTATTTCGTCTCAACGCCAATAAGTACGCGCTATTATTATAATATAGGGTAAAGTTCATCTTATTTACTCAGAAAAAACTGAAGTCAAAAGAAATAATATTTTCATTATTTTTGCTTCCTTTCTAGCCTTCAATGGAAAAAATAATATTTCAAAAGGTTTTCTAACTATTCCGACTAATGAGTTTTAATCTTTGACTGAGACTGAGGGGTTATTCACTAATGGTTTTAATTTCAAAATGTCACAATTGGAACATTTTCGATTCCATATTATTTTTTAGCAGGACATGGTAACACAAACGAGGCACCATTTTTGGATGATCCCTTATGTGAAACAGTTGTTTTTTTGAAACGATAAGTAAAACATGTCTTTTATATGTCCAGAGTCACAAGTGAGCGAGATGTAATTAATTATGCATACGTTAAACTGAATACGCATAAAAAGATGACAAATCTTATCATTTTGTTCTTTAAGAATCCAGTCATATTATGTTTTGTCATCCGATGTAAAGTTGTTTATAGTTTGATCAAGTCTGTCGCTTTAAAAAGGGACAATTTTCTTATCTGCTTTCTTTATCTCTTGTTTTTTTATTTATTTATGATAGTATCATGATTTGATGTATTGAATACAGGATAAAAATCTTATCTTTAGATACGCAAAAGCGTATACGTAAATGCATGTAAGGTTTACCAACCATTGTTTTGTGACAAAAGTCTTAATAAAAAATAAGGTTGTTAGATTAACAAGTTATCCTTCTCTGGATAGAATATAAGTAAGTAGAACACCAAAATGTTTGACGAAATGCTATTTTTGAATCTAAATGAATCTTATTTACTCATTACTGGGCTAGTTTTATGGTTCTTCCCATGCGTATATTCATTATGATGAGTGTTCTTTTTAGTAATGGATGACATAGGTTTTATTTCATATACATTAACTATTTCATTATATAGCTTCCATTTCCATTGATGGATATAGTTGCATAGACTTGGGCCCTTTATCCCTTTTCAAATTTTTCCATTTCTGACTCCCTTTTTGTCGGAGGTTTAATATAGAAGTTTTTGTTGTCTGTTTGTTGTATGCAATAATCCGTAACACCATGTATAGGCCATAGGGTGTAAGTTTCGAGGAATATTAAAAGACAAGCCTTTTTCAGATTTGGGGCTCCTAGAGTCATTTGTGGTCAGCCAGTACAACAAGAAGGACTTGTCTTGTTAAGAAACTTGAGACTTTCTTTCACAGTCAACTGATTCTGAACAACCTTTTAAGCTAAAATCGTGCATTATTAAATCTTTCTAAGTTATAGGAAGTTAATACAGAAAGTTGAAAAAATTGAAGGCGATTTCAGAAAGTGTTTATGTTTTTCGTACAAAATTTCGGCGTCAAAACCCTAAAATAAGATCATTTATCATCCGTCGTCGGTGCATTTGAAAATTTTGAAAATATTGACTTCAAATTTTTGGTGGACCTTAAGGAATCGTCAGTTTTATTCCCTCCATTTGCGTGGCTTCATAGTCATTAGTGGTAAGTCGTGTAATTTGATCTTTTAATATTTTCGACATATTTGGGAAAAAGAATCAACTGACATTAAAGCTTTTTACTGTTCCGGATCCGGATGTGTGCTACTCGAAGCTAAAGAGTTGTGATCAAGCGAAATATTACAGATTTCACTAATTCTTACTTACGTATGCATGTGAAACTTTTACGGCAAATCTTCATAGATTTTTGGTTTAACTTAAGCATCTTAAAGCTATAATAAAATATAACTAAAAATTGAAATAATAGTTTCCGTTGTTTCATTGATATTTTTTCAATATGAATAAAAATTTAGACTAATAATTTATTAATGCTTCATAGTTACCTATATAGCTATACAGTTGTATTTGTGCGTATATATCAATATAAAATAGCTTATAAAACCAAAAATAGTTCCTTAAAGTTGAAATGCATGCTGCATGTTTTAAAGTTGTTCAATTGTCTACAATAGGCTATTACTTGACGTATCAGTCATCTTTATAAAAGGTCCA
The DNA here is from genome assembly GCA_034696405.1 of Isotoma caerulea. NCBI lineage: Eukaryota > Metazoa > Arthropoda > Collembola > Entomobryomorpha > Isotomidae > Isotoma > Isotoma caerulea. Next base: position 5,209 of record JAQFZZ010001690.1, read on the forward strand.
GGTCCTCATGAAAAATGCCTTAAGAACATTTTTATTTTATTTAAATCTTTTACATTAACTGTAACCTTTTTCTGATAAAGTCTATTGTAAAAGTAAAAGTGTACAGAATTTACATTTTAAAATATCTTTATAGCAGTAATTTCTCAAGGACGTTCTTTGATCTTTGCAAAGTTATAAGAAGCAAGGAGGATATTGTATCACGCATCTATAATGACCTCCCAAGGGCTACAAGGCTATCAAGAAAAGCATTTCAGCAAATTTATAACTATATATATATGTACACAATTTGTTTTAAAACGGTGCATCCGTACAGTAAGAGATTTATGTTTAACATTGGGTTTGCTATATTCGGAAGGATTTTTGAAATGTCATGCTAATAGATATTAGTGAAAATGAGGGTAGTTATTTAAATAAAGGTTACAAAACCCTTTGAGTTCTTTGTGAAGATCGTCTCAGTCTCAGTATCGTTTTTAAGCTTTTACCATTTTAAGTTAAGTGTCTAAAAAAACAGACTATAAATAGACCCTGCTCCACCTATTACTATGATGTAATACATTAAGACTATTTTAGAAGTAAGTTTTCTTTGGAAGGTAGAAAGTTGTGTACCACGCCTAGATTGGGGTGAAAATAAAGAAGACTATTCTCATTGGTTCTCCAAATAACAAAAGATTAGGTAATCTTTACGTAAAATGTGACCCTTAAATGAGTGCAAAAGGGACTATTATACGATACGTATAATGCATACCCAATTGCATAATAGACGAGCAGATAGGTGGAAGGATAAATGAATCTTTTCAAGCTTCAGCATTGGTTTCTGAGTTTTCAGGGTGTTAAATCTTGAGTATGCGTATGAAATGTTCCATCAGTAAAACTGATGTTAAAAGATTTGGTAGACTTTTTTAAAGAATCTAATCTGGCCAAAGAAAGTTTCTGTTAGTTGATCTCGAGCTTCCTCGATGGTTGTACCAGGTTGCAATTTACACACACACGCAGGAAATTGTATTGAACAATTTAGGTGTTCGGGTGTTCCATCATTGGGATCGTTCTTTATAAATATTGTAAGTTTGAATTTTTTAAGGATATATTAATCATACTTAATAATCCATCATATACCCGTCATACCCAAATAGATCAATCAAAGCATAATTCATGAAAATTTTCATTTGTAAATTTTGTAATAAATGAATGAATCTGTCAATTTCATATGGCTAGGAGTTGTTCAAATGAAATTTCTGTTAAAAAGGAATAATGAACACTTTTTATATCATTCTAGAAATGATCGCCCAAAATGGGAACTTACTTTGTGCGATTTGCTTAGTTTGGATTTGAATAGAAGCAATATTACTTGTTTATTAAAAATCTGGTAAGTCTTAAGGTTTTTTAAGAATATTTTGTAATTTGGTTAGGTAAGGGGGATCGTGAAACATTGACTAGTAAATTGAGAATCTCATCACCAGCTCAGATTATTGAGTCGATAGAATCGAATCGCACCAAAAACTATCGGCCATGTTGAATTTTCTCAATATGTTGTGATACGAGTCGAGCGAGTTGCGTTTATTTTGTACAAAACTCTAAATCATGGAGTCAAATAAAGATTTCAATTTGAAAAATTATACTTTATATAGATCCTGGCTTTCTAAAATCATGCAGATCAGAGATTCAGATATTCTTCACATTTTAAAAACTCCAGTACTTGAAGGCTTTTTAGGCATGAGTGATAATATTGCATGACCACTTAAATACTGGGGCGACTTGACTTGCAGAAAAGAATTGCATGGTAAGGGTTCATTCATAAAATTAAGGAGCTTCGTTTAGTTTGTTTTTTTACTGAAAAATGATGCCTATTGTGTTAATGGAAATCAGGAAGATTGATATAAATGCATCATTTAGAAAAAATACATAAAATCTAAAGTCACATTTAACACATAACTGAATTTTTCAGCTGAATAACCTTCGTCACGTAGCGTTTCTTTGAATATTTATTGGATTGTAAATTGTCTTATTAGACTAGGTACATTATTTTTTTCGGCAAAAGTATACTGATACAAGCTTTATATAATTAACCTATCGAAAGTTTTATCGCCATTTAATTTTTAAAAATTTGTGTTTTTGTTAATCAAGAAAATACATTTTTATTTTCTAAAAAAGTTAACATATTTATTTTCTACTAGCAAAACAATGCATAAAAGATTTGAATTTATCTGTATAACATTTAAAATAAATGAATTTTACATAAGAATAGGGAGGCGAAGGTTGCAGTACATATTGTGTATTTGCAATACTACAATACAATTTCAAAGCTTCTAAATATTTTTTAAATTTGCTAATCCTCGCCTCTAATCAACGTTATTTGTATCTCTGTATTCTCTCCAGGTGTGTTCAAGATGCCGCAAGCTAAAGATAACATGAAAGAGGTAAATGGAACAAGAAAAAATATTGATCATATCAATCGCAAAAATTATAATAATTGTTCGTCTGAAGAAAGGATTAAGTCAAATATATCTACACCTAGAGAAGATGAAAGCTACAGTCCAAACCCCCAAAATCCTCATCATCACCAATCTTATAAACGAACTAAAGGTGATGAAAATCCAAATTCATCTTTAACACTTACCCATTCCACAATTCCCATTCAATGGTTGGATCAAATAAAATCAGCAAATTCAGCTTTCGATCTATCTCATTCTGGAGAATGTCTCCAACGAGGCTTGAACCACCTCCCTCCTCGAAACATTACTGAAGAAATTAGTTTCTCTCTTTCAGGCAAACAATTGGATTCACCTTTGGACTTCTCGACAAAAAATCTGAAACTGGAAGAGCGTCCTGAAATTGTAACTCCAGAAAGATTACGTCTCGAAATGATATCTCCAACAGATCTCGTAAAAACCGGTGCTGTTCTCAATTTGTCAAAAGAATCTTCTAATTCAGCCTTATCAGAAACAGCATCAACCGCTAGTCCAAATTATTCATCTCATTCACCCTCAATGCAAAATTCTGATCTTGAGTCAAACATCAGTTTGACTTCTCTCCCGTTGTATTCAACAGACCATGAAATAATTCCAGAGCTTGTAGGAAGAGTTGGATTGTCTAATCGAGTTCCACATAATACCGGTCCATTATATCAGTTTAACCGTGGGAGTATTGGACTGATTGATCAAAATATTACAACTTTATTGAACCAGTCGCCCCTTTCTTCACGACCGGTGTTGGCTACTTCGATGGAATCCAAAACACCTATATTTTTTCCTTATCCAAGTGCCCTTGCCAATATGGGATCTGTGGGGCTCTCTCTTCACCCGTCTACACAGCTTTCCTTATCAGCTAATGGAACTTCTTCCCCGACTAAGGAATCCTCAGAGGTTTGTAGTTTTTAAAATGTTTATAGTTTACAAACCTCACCTCACTTAGGCACTGATGTAGTTATTAAATGTCTTGATGTTGGGGTAAAATGATATTTTATTTTTTATAGGTTTATCAAAAGGACGTTCTTACATTTCCAATTCCAGAAGTAAGTCTACCAGGTTTTCAAATGGGGTTAGTTCCTGGAATAACCGAAGCAGCTCTGACCGAGAAATCAAATAAAGAATATGAGAAATTTCGAGAGAGGAAACTTGCATCATCTAAAGGGATACGAACTCGAAATCGCAAAAGTTTACAGAAAGGAAGTAAAAGGGGATCTGACTCTTTCAATGATGACTTTAGTTCTCAAGAGATTTATACTGAAAACGATGTTGATTTAGATGATACAGCGTCAGAAGATGCAATGTCGAATGGAAATCTGCCAATGGAACAAACTAGACCACGGGTAAATTTTGAAATTCTAACTTTTGCTATATTTTAAATGAATTAAGGATATTATGGCAACTTTTACTTATACGAGCGTTGTTGTTTGTTATTTAGGAAGATCCGACGTACAGGGAGCGACGAGAGAAAAATAATTTAGCTGCGAAGAAGTCAAGAGCTGCCAAACGAGCCAAAGAACTTGAGAATGCCATCCGAGTCCAATTCTTGGAGGAAGAAAATCTTCGCTTGCGATATCAAATGCACGCTTTGATTAATAGCCAAACAAACTTACGTTATTTTTTGGGGAATAAGAGTGCCTAAGATTATTAGATTAGGGAAATTATTTATTTGTTATTCACAGTTTTACTTACGGTTTAAGTAAGTACATTGACTATACTTTAGTTTAAATTACCAGAGGTTAAAGTTGTATTTATTATTAGTACTCATTGAAAGTAGTAGGTGAATGAAAAATATTGACGAATGGCTCATGGGCTCATCTTTAGTAAATAGTTCTTTAGGTTAAAGATGAACTCTACTTACAATAGTCAAATACTCAGGAAATGAGTAGATGTCATTAGATAAAGTCTGTAGCATAGTAATGTAATTTTTGTTCCTTGAAGCAGCAAATGCAATGGTTCATTTTGTCACAGCGTGATTAGTCTTTAGGCCAAAAATATGCCGCGACAAATAGGCAGTATCTAAAAAGGTCATAAAAGTAACTTACCTATAATATAATAATGGCTACGTAGCTTTTTTGTATTTTAAATACTTGAAAAACATTTATATAAGAAGGCATAATGTCGTTACATATTTGCCGTTTTTGATTTCTGTCAGAAAGTATATCTCGGCATATTTATTACTATAATTGCTATTGCTAGTCACTGCAAAATCGCTCATTGGTTTTTAAAGTTTACTTAAATTATTCAACATGTAAAAATGTAAAATATAATTATTTATGATAACGTTTTTGTAAGTTTCCAGAATTTCACTTAAAAACAAAAAACAATAAAATTCTGACAATACAAGCTTTTTAGCAAATTTTTGTAAGCATTAAATAGATCATTAAATTTGAAATATTGTACTGGTGACTGGTCTCGCTTTATTCCGTCAATTAATATCAACAAGATCAGTCAAACAAATTCACTTGTTTTGATCTTTCATAGCACCTACAAGTTACAAGCCTGAAACAAATAAATGTGTGAAAGAATCTAGCCTGGTCTTTTTTAGATTAAGAAATTCATACTCCAAGAGAAAACCATCAAATTTGAATTTAAGTTTTTAACCGAAAGGTTTTTAATAGGTGAACGGACACTAGATCCCCCACCTTAGATCCCTCACCATAGATCCCCCACCTTAGATCCCCTGGACATTAGATCCCCAGGACAGTAG
>JAQFZZ010001691.1:0-10380 GCA_034696405.1 Isotoma caerulea
CAAAGATTTTAAAATTTTACGTAATACTTCGTAAAACCTGTATTGTATAGAATTTTCGAAGTTAAGTCCGACATTTTAAGCAGAAGTATTTCCCAATTACAAACTTACTAGCAAAGAGCAGTAATGTCTGCAACATAGACAACAAAGCTGTAAGTTAGTAATAAAATAAAGTAGTAAGTTGTTAAGCTGGGCTTTACTAATCATGAAACTCCCACCGCAGTCTCACGTCTTGTCTCTCCCATTGACGATTGTCAAGTTCCTAATTTCCTTGTGTATTTGTATCAAAAATCGTGATTACATTTTATGAGAATTCTCTCATTTTTATTCTTCTGGAGAGAGACATCACTTTCATTATTATTACTTTTGCTTTTTCATTGTCGGAAGTTAGATAGAAATGCAGAATTATATGAGATAACAAAAAAATTGCAGAACAGTAGTTCTAATAGTATTAACATTCAAGTTGTTATGATGTACCACTGCTCTGCTACCGGCCACCATATTTCTAATGTACAAAAAGACAAAAATTCATAATAAAGAACTTGGCAGTCCTCTTGAGATTTAAAAAATGAACAGTTTTCTATTCTTCTTAAATCTTTTTCACTACGATCGTAAAATATTTTAAGCCATGAGATGAGTGCTTCTCATTCGAATTGCAATCACAATCAGTTTTTTTTGTCAAAGCTCATTTCAGTTTTTCCCATGGAGTGAATCATGCATTATGTGAAATAAATAAAGAAGTAAATAGTAAGTAGATTACAGACTGGCAATAATATCGGGTTCAATACCTCCATGAAAGATGCGAATGCAATGGTAAAAAATTAAAGAATAAAAAACACTTTTGTGCTACATTTGTAATAGAAGAAACTGGAGGTGTCAGAAAAGAAATGAAATAATGTCTAGTAGTACAACTCTTAAAGAATTTTTTCTTTAATTTAAACCCTAGCCCTAATTCATCTGTAATCTTAGGTAAAATGTTTTAAGCGTAATTAAGATATAGCTGACTTAGTACTCTGCACACAATTTAGACAATTATTGTATTATTAATTAGGACTATCGGTTAAATTTTCAAAATTATTTTGACACCTTAGCCTGGCTGGGAAAAATATGATACTTACTTATTATCATTTTTAAAATGATTTCAGTCCCTAGTGGCTTTCGCTGGAGGAGGTCAAGAAGGGCGTCTTCTGCTAACAAGACCACTTGACTACGAATCTCTGCCAAGATTTAATGTAACTCTTCGAGTAAGTGACCAAGGAACTCCACCCCTTCACAGTGACGCATTTCTTGACGTCAGGGTCTTAGATGCTGATGATCAAAATCCAAGGTAATGAACAAAGCATACATTTGCATTTTCTAAATCATGCCAACTGTTAAACTACCCAAATCTATTCCGTTCTTTATCGATGCCATCGATCTTGAAAAAGGATTAAATTAGTTAATCAAGATTAACGTTTCTCTTTACTAAATTACAAGACAACCTCTATGTACTTACACTAACAGTTTTATTTTTCTCTGTAGATTTCAGCATGTGTCATACTCAGCCTTATTGCCAAGAAATCCCAGGGGCGGAACTCCTCTAGAAATTGAACCGGAACCAATTTATGCATTTGATCAAGACACCGGCATCAATGCTCCTATAATCTACTCAATTGCTCAAGGTATGTCATCTTTGTATATTCTTTGAAGAAGCTGAAAAGATTTTGCAAGCTTTGTAAAGAGAGTCGATGAATTTCTAAATACTAAATACCGCTACGTACAATACCGTACAATAAAGCGAAATCAGTGACTAGTGAATGATTAGTTGACTAATTTATTAGGACACTAAAGTTGTCGCTTTAATCGTGTCTTTTTACAAAGGCTTTTAAACACTCTTCCTTATATTAAAGCAAGCCTGTAGGTATATTTTTCTATCTGTTATTGTTACCTGCTTGCGTATTTGAAATAAATAGACAGGTGCAAACGATTGACTATGACTGGATTGGATTTGATGATCTATAAGGTATTATATGATATGGTTTTGTAAATGTAAGCAGTTTTCCTAAAAGTTTACGGTCCCATAAGTAAACACTATAAAATGTTCAAAATCTACCTTAGAAATGAGTCCGTCCACAAGGAACGAAATGAACGACAAAATTAAACGTGCATATCCTCCTTCATTTTGCCATGAATCTTTTTTTTTTAATCCTTAAGAATCATTTTCCCATACAAGTCAACAAGTACACGAATTGTGATTTGCAATATGTATTTTCAATTTACCTTATTGTAGTAACACTTTTAGATGTATTTTTAAAATCATTTTTGTTTTTACTATATCACAAATCTAAAATAAGCTTCAGGTTAAATTCAAGGATGAATGGTTTCTATTTCTAACTGTTGCACCCTTTAGTATGCATTCGACCTAATCTATGGCAGAGTTAGAAAAAATTTCTGAGTACATGAATGCAAAAAGGCAATAAAGTTAACCTTTGAATAATGAATATGAAGAAAGTTTGCAATTTACTTTAAGTCCTTGTAGGATTTTTTTACAAAAATAGAAACTATTTTCTTTTGAATATGCATGCATTTATGTAAAAGTTAATTAGGAAATTACTACTAACAAGCTAACTATCAATTTAAAATGAAAGTACACAGATTTTAGACGTATATTTAAAGCTACATAGTTAAATAAATTATTAGACATTTTTTTGTAAAAAGTTGACACAAGTTAACAAGGCATAATGGTCTAACGTGTTGAAATAAAATTCAATTTTAAACTGAAAAAAATGTAGTGTTTATTATAAAGTGCAAGGAATTCCACTCGAATAATAGGTATGTTTTGTAGCGTCTAAGAAGCTGATAATCAGTTGTAAACAGGTGTTTGAGCCTAATAATTTCATTAGAAGGAAGTAACGCCTTTGCCACAAATGAGCCACCTCAGTTTGCATAATAAGCGGTTAAAGAGGATGGAGGTTGTATCTTAACCTGACTGGGGGTTGCTGTAAGCACGAAATGTCAATGAAACGCTTATTAGTACGCTTTGAAATTGAAAGTATAACTTTTGATAGGATTGTCATTTCCTCACAATAAAGCATCAACATAATAATAGTGTTGTCATCTTAGTATGCATATTTCAATCGCCACAAAATCTTGTACCCATTTATATGGACTATTACAAAAACATGAAAACTTCTGTATTCTGTAATCTACTGCTCAATCAACTCAAGTACCGTTTAACCTAGAAATTGTACAAAAAAGAATTCTACAGATTTAATGAGAAAAGAAAAATTTTATGTTTCAGTACATTATTCCAGGCATACTTAAATGTCAATTACCTATAGCCAAAGTTGTTTTGGAGTCCCTCCAAATTGTCTAGATATTATTGTTAAGTTTAAAGAAATCTTGTATTTTTTAGGTCGCTCGGAATCTCACTTCTTCCGCATGGACCCTTCCATGGGTCGCATCACCCTTACACGAGACATTCCTGATGATCAGCTAAATCAACCGATTACTCTAGTCTTGAAAGTATGATATTATTTAATACTTTATTGTTCAAAAGTATCTTTAACTATTAATAGTTAGATTTTGAAATTTGTAATGAAATATCTTAAACTTTTAATTTTCCAATCAGGCTGAACAACGAGACAATCCTGATCGATATGCAATTTCTACCCTAAACGTAGGAAAGCAAGGCAATACGAACGCTCCTTTGCACTTTGTACAACCAGAATTTTCTGTAAATGTTCCTGAAAATTCTCCATCGGGAACGATCCTATTTACAGCACTGACATCGCGACCAGCCGACAAAAGATTAAGATTTGGACTTGAGGGTGACCCTCAAGGGATATTTCAGGTTGGACCTATGGGACAACTTATTTTAAGACAACCTCTAGATTATGAAGTTGTACAAAAACATGTTCTGAGAATTTGGGTAACTGATAGCTTTCAGGTCAGTTTAAATAAAATATATCCAAATAGCTAAATTGTTTATAAATTTCCTGTGTACTAAAACATTTTTAAACCTTTCAGAATTCATCTGCCACGGGTATCATAAATGTCATAAATGTTAACGATTGGTAAGATTCATTTATCTAATGTTAAAATATCCGTTTCACTTAAGTCAAGAATTCGATTTTAAATTTTATATATTTTTAAAACCTTAGGGCACCTCGATTCCGTCAATCCGTCTACGAATTCAACGTTTCAACTGAGAAACTATCCAAAGGAGCTCCCTTTGGTCAAATAGAAGTCGCAGATGGAGACATTGGAGATAAACTTACTCTGGAAATAAAAAACTCCGATTCAATTCAAGTTGATGAAAATGGACAATTGTATTTAAAAAATAAGACTGTGGTTAAACGGGAGATGATGTTTTTAGTCGTGGCGAAAGATACAGGAGAGCCTCCAAGAGAAGCATTCGTTCCAGTTCTTGTTCGACTTATCGACATGCCCAAAAATGAAGATTTATTTTTCAAAGCTGATTTCGATATCAAAATTATTGTCATTGCTGCTTTGGCCCTGACAGCATTTGCTCTTGCTGTTGGAATAGTTATTTACTTTGGATATTGCAGGTAATTAATATGCCAAAACCTTTAGGTTATCTGTTATAATTTTGTTTTAAAAAATGCATATGATTTCAAGGAAAAGGAGGAAAATCGAAACAGAAAATTTTCATAAACGCGTCCTAGAAAGAAACATCAGCAACCCATTAGCCATCCACAAATTAGCACATCCGGGAACTCTCCGTCGCTCAAATAAGATAAGACAAATGATGAATATAACTTCCCCAATGCTAAACACCGGCTATTCAACCGATACTCGTGGAATGACCCCGGTAGATCCAGTTCCAACCCCAGTTCCACCCTCAAGGCCTAAAAATGTCACTTGGTCACCCAAGTTAGCTCAGAAGTCAACTCCAACTCCACCCGCTCGAAGTGAAAATACTCGAGTGACCACTGTGAGAAGTAATGGGATTGGAAATGGACATGGACCTGCAAAAGGTTTAGAACTTGATCCAGACACAAGCGTCACTCCTCTTGAGACTTATCGCTCTCAAGCTAATGGAAATTCAAGACATCCAAATCCTCCTCCAACCCCTTCTGCAACTGACACATTGCACTCGAACACATCTTTAACATTATATTTTTAATTACGTTTATGTTAATTTGATTTATACTAACTGTTATTACTCTTTTGTAAGCTTTTTTCATAAGTGTGTGTCCTGTCGTTTTACCAAGGAATGTGTGAGTGGATGGTGTAAAATGGAAATAAAATGTATATATAGGCTTACATTATTATTACACATAAACTCTATGAGGTTTCAATCATGAAATGATGGCATTTCTTCTGGTCTGGTTGCCCACTGTTAGTATTAATTAATAAAAGAGTCTGAAAAAATTTATAGTTCGTTTAATGTTGTAAGAATATAAATGTATGTACAATTGTACAGAATTGTTTTAAAGCAGCAAATAAAACCAAGTTTTTTAACTACTATATTAACGCGTTATAGCTTTGAATTACATTTTGGAATCTATCTAGGAATAATATTTGATATCAAGATTATTTCATACAGGTACAACAATTGTAAACGATATAATTTCGACAATTTTCTGTGAAAACTCAAAACGAGTTCAGGTGGAAATGATAAACGATAAACTAATCTAATCAAAACAAAAATATTTTACTTTCAAAATGTAAGTTTGGACACCGAAATACTGTTTGAATTTACTTACCTTACCTAAGTAATAAACCTAAGTAATTGAAAGAATATCATTCAATTCAAAAATTACTCTAATTTCTCATTAGCATGAAAAGTCACCATAATTGTTTATCAGACACAAATTTTCAAAAAACGCTCAACAATTAATATTAGTAATCAAAATGACAAATCGAGAACATAATCGAGATGTTAAAACATATCGCCGAGACCTTTACGAAAGGTAGAAAATCCCAATTTTAGTTTCTAACATCATGTAAGCATTTCATAGCTTCTTTTTGCAAGGTGCAAAAATTAGTTATTATTAACAATCGAAATCAAATGCGTAAGTAAATATACATAGAAGATTTAATTAATTTAATATAATTTAGTTCAGATCGATTTCATATGATAACCGAAAGATTAAAAAAATGAAGTCCAATATAAATGCTAACTTTTTAGAACAAATATTAAGAATACTGAAATGAATTTTACAGTTTTCTAAAACATTTTCGTAATTTTTCATAACAAATTTTTCATTTTGTATAATAATCAACAACAGCTTACAAAAAATATTCATACCAATTATTTGCAAATAAGTTCAAATCCAAAAAAAGTATAACCAAAAGCTGTCACCGTCACCATTGTACGAAGTACCTACGACGATGGCTAATTGCTATATTCATTTACTGAAAAAAATACGTAGAAAATCGTAGAAAAGTTGGTACATGATTTTGCACTTCATATAACGTATTTGCACAGATGGAAAGTAAGGCGCAATGAAGCTTTCAAAAAGCACTTGATACTCTTGCTGTATTTATTTCTACTATATTTAATTAAAGTGAAAAGGCCACAATTCAACAGATGAAGGTTAGCTAAAAAATTTAATACATAATTTTAATAAAACAATAAAATGTTTAAAGTAGAAATCAAACTCTTTGCTATGTTAGGTAATACGATTTATTTTAAACCATGGATCATATTATAAGAACGAAAACATTATGAAATATATCCGTCTGTATATTTTACATCATGTCGATGCATTATCATGTATTATAGAATTGAAACGGCTAGAATTTGTACAAAAAATTTGTATTATTACAATTATAGAATAGGTACACAATTATAACATTTCCACTAAATTAAGATCTACCACATTTTAGATGAATTTTAACTTTAAAACTACTCTCACCTTATTACGTATTTAAAATACACCTTTTTACATCATGCATATCTTATAAACCCAACTTGATTTACGTATCATACCAACAGTAATTAAGAATTTTTCAGTCAACATTCAGTCATGCAATTTTTATATAAAAAACTGTTGATCCATCTCAAACAGCTTTCAAAGACCTGCCTTTTTAACTATTGCAAGCATACCTGAATTAAACTTTTATAAACGATAATATTATTATAAAAAGATCATTGAAACATTGTTTAACAACTAATATAGAACTTTTAAACTTAAAGAAGGAGAGTTTATTGCTTGTCGTCATGCATTATTATTCCTATATTATCTTGTACTCTTTTTTCTTTATAAATTGTACCTATCCCCACTTCCACTTCTCTTTAATACCATATGAATAGGATTTACCAAATAATTTCTCATCACCCTTACAAATCCTCATTTATCATCATCATCAGATAGTTTCATCTCAAAAGCTAAAAGTGAACTTGGTTTTATTTCATTGTTCTCGTTTGTTGAGTTAAATTGTTACTTTCCCAAGAATCAAAAATGAATTACTGCATTATTTTTCACGTTCAACAATCCCATACATTCTTACATATAAAACAGTTACATAGTGATTAATATAAAAAATATTTTTTAATGAAAATGTCAAAAAACGACTGTCAATGGATTTTAACCAAGAGAACAATAGCAAGGTTATCAAAAGTGTGAAATATGGTTCTATTCCTTGGAATGTTCCTAGTTAACACATTATGTGCAATAGTGCCATGTCAAAGATTATACGACCCTCCAGTCCCAGTTCCCAAACGCGTGAACCATGCAAGTTTAAAAGAGCCATATCAAAATATCAAGATTCCTATTCTGGAAGAAAATCATCGGCTCATTGTCAAAATTCACAGTGGGTACTTGCAAGGCTTCCCTATGAAAACTATAAGGGCGAGAGACATTGTTGCGTTCACTGGCATCCCGTATGCGGAAAAACCAATTGATGATTTAAGATATCGGGTACAAAGCAAACTTCAACAAAAGCTATTTTTACAAATGATTTAATCACAATCTATAAATTCAATACTGTGATTAAAGGCACCAGTAGAAAAGAAACTATGGACAGGGATTCTTCAAGCCACTGGAACTCCCTCAGACTGCATGCAAATTGATGGGATGCAATTACTGAGGATTGTAGGATCGGAAGACTGTTAGCAACAAATTATATCTAGAGGGGACAAGCCCCCAGAAATCCGTGGCCCCTTGGACTTTGTTACAAGTTACAATACATAGGGTAAACATTTTCGAAAAGTTGACAGTAAAAAAAGTACACCAAAACTTATTTTCTGAAGGTCTTGGCTATTTCGCAAGAAATTTTTGAATAAAATTTACCCTTTGTAACAAAGTCCAAGGGGGCACGGAATACACGGATTTCTGAGGGCTTTGTCCCCTCTAGATATAGTATAATATATAATTTGTTGCTCGTAGGTCTGTATGCCAATGTCTACACGCCAATTGTAATTTAACTTCCATAATTTGTATGTAGATTGTAGATTAATGCTCAATTGATTGTAGAATGTTTTCATAATATTGTTTGTGATTAATGAATAGCTTCCACGCGACGGATTCCACCCGAAGTTACCTGTAATGATATTTTTTCACGGTGGATCTTTTGCCTTTTCTTCCGGCTCGTCTTTTGGTCCAAGTTATCTACTTGATAACAGGGATTTAATTTTAATAACATTTAATTACCGATTAAGTTCGTTCGGTAAGTACTTAAGGAATTGAAGTTCACTTAGCTTTCAGTAATCTTAATTGTTATAAGGTATACGATAGCCAAAAAGATTACAAAAAATATTGTATTGAAAAATTACGCAAACTACGATATAGATTATAGAAGGATGAACATTGATGTCTGCTGTGTAATTTTGTCACTTCAATGACATTGGACATTATTATTAATGAGGCTTGACAGGTTTATTGCTTGAGATTTTATTTCGAAATATTCATTTAGTACATGTAAACGCCATGCCAGTAGTATCATAAACAAATTTCGATGGTGGTAATTGTCTAGATTGAGGTTTTCGAAAAAAATGATTGCAAAGCTTTAAAGAATGTATGTCAAGGTAATCTTTTTATAATCTGGTTTGTATTGCTAAACAGTCGAAGATTAATTTTCTTGTTTTCGTTGGGTAGGATAAAAGTTAGATAAAATATTTAAAGTGATTATAATTGTATCTAGCAAAAATATGAAATTATTTACTCTGTAAATTGTTTGGAGAACAATTTTATACCTGTTGTACTTAAAATTGACTGGGTTGGATTTAATTAATTATATAATAAATGAAATAATTGATTAAATTACTTTTTAGGTTTTCTTAGCACAGGAGACGAGGCAGCTCCAGGTGAGATTTTTCGTATTATTTCAATTTTATACATGATAAATGCAACAAATTCCATAAAATGCAACGTTTACCACGTATCGTTTATCTTTCTGTATAATAGGAAATTGGGGTTTGAAAGACCAAAACTTGTTGATTCGCTGGGTTCATAAAAACATTCATGCATTCGGAGGGGACAGGAATCAAATAACTATTTTCGGACAGTCTGCAGGTGCCGTTTCAGGTGGGGCGACACTTCATAGTCCACACTTCATAGTCCACATTACATTGTCACCACATTGCATAGTATTGACAGGAATTAATTTCAGTAATCTTAATTTTTGTTCTAGTCCATTTGCACATGATCTCCAAGCAAAGCCGAGGTAAATGAATTTAAAATCTTGAGCCATATAAATATAAATGAACCAGATAAGATGACCACTTCTGTCGATAATTCATACAAATTGACTATTTAAATTTTAACAGGACTATTTAAGAGAGCAATATCTCAAAGTGGAAATGCATTTTGTTTTTGGGGAGTGCGTGATAACTCTATAGATTTCACATTGAGATTGGCAAATGCGTTAAGATGCCCTGTGAATAATAGCACGGTAATGGTCGACTGCCTTCGAAGATTGGATCCTTTGCTCATCGCTTATACTGAATCAACTCTTCCTGTACGTAACCTATAGATATTTATATACTCACTGCTGTAACAATAATTTAAAATGCTACGATTTGAATTCAATTGGTTGATAAGATAGGCGTAAAAAGTGTTTAAAACACGATTAACGCACCTGTAATTTACACCCTGTATTCGCACTTTCTGGTCTGATTCACAAAAACTCACTTTCAGACAAATCTGAAAGATGAAGATGAGCAATTTACATTTGGTTTCTTAATGACTCGATCCCATCAGCCTTCGTCTTAATTGCAATAATTTATCATCAGGATGTGTTTAGATAAAGTCTTAATGATGGCACCTACAAGCCTACAATCAAAATCGTTATTTTGTTTGCTGAAAGTTTCTCTCGAAATGCATAACTTGTTTTAATACTTTAGGATTATAAAGTCTTCCCAGGAGTTTTTTTCGGACCTATTGTTGAACCTAAGGGAGAAGATGCATTTTTGGAAGACCGTCCTGAAGTACT
>JAQFZZ010001692.1:0-10379 GCA_034696405.1 Isotoma caerulea
CTTTTAAGATAAGCTCAGCACTCATTCACACACCCATACTTACACTTCTAGTCTAAAGCATATTCGCGCAAATACAGTTTGGGTTCAGAATAAATTACTTGAATTAAGTTCAGAATATATTAATTGATTACAGTTCAGAATATATTAATTGATTACAGTTCAGAATATATTAATTGATTTCAGTTCAGAATATGTTAATTGATTACAGTTCAGAATAAAATACTCGGTTTAGTCGGTTAAAGTTCACAATAAAGTACTTAGTTTTAGTTCAGAGTAAAAGGCTTAGTTTAAGTTTAAAATCAAATACTTGGTTTAAGTTCTAAATAAAGTACTTGGTTTAAATTTGAAATAAAGTACTTGGTTTAATTTCTGAATAAAGTACTTGGTTTTAGTTCCGAATAAAGTACTTGGTTTAAGCTTAGAATAAAGTACTTTGTTTAAGTTTAGAATAAAGTACTTTGTTTAAGTTTAGATAAATATTTAAGTTTTTGCTTAAAATCCTTTGTGAAGTACTTCGGTTGAGGAAATTCTGTTAAGTACTTAGCGTATGTTTACAGTGTCAAACTTAGCACTCAAAATTTAAAGCTTGAGTTTTGAGTCAAGAGGTGAATAATTTGAATCCTGTGTTTACTGTATGTACAGTATTTAGTTTGAGCCATAACCACAATACTTTATTTAAACACCTAATTTAGTTTTATAAATAATCAAAGTACTTCGGTCGGTTCGAACTAAATACAGTTTAAGCAATGAAAGCTTATTCCGTTCAAATAATTACCACATAACCAGGTTTTATCAAAAACAAAGTTTGAGAATTAGGAACAAGAAATAAGGAAATTGCAAATAAGGGGAACCAATTAAAAATTTTTACGAAAAATTGAAAGTTGGGGATAAAAATGTAAAGATACTAAATAAAACTTCTGGATTAGGGTATTTTTAAGGGAAGTAGGGAATTTTAAGAAAATTAGGGGTTTCTTTAAGTGAATCAAAGATGTCTAAAGTAAATTAGGGATTTTTTGGGAATTAGGGATTTTAAAAGTGGATAAGGGATTTTTGAAGTCGATTAAGGATTTTTGCGGCGGATTAGGGATTTTTAGGGCGGATAAGGGATTTTTGGGAGTTCTGTCAGGGGGAAGGCTATTTTTTGGAAACCCATTAGGGATTTTCGAAAATTCTGTCAGGGGGGAGACTACTTTTTCGAAAAACCATTAGGGATTTTATGTCATTAGGGATTTTAAAAAAGTCCGCTCGTAGGGACTTATGCACTTTTTCCAAACCCGCTACAAAGTCGGTTAAAGCTTTTTATCTTGGTCTGAACAGTCAGAAGGGAGGTTCCACAGAGAAACCTCATTTTTAGTACTGTATACTGGTTGAATTAAAAAAAATGTATGATACAAATCAGTAAAATGGTATTTATAACATTAAAAAGCCTTTACATGAGAGCTTCTTCCATGACAGACTTTTTAAATAAATTAGGGGATGAGACTGTTATCGCTGGAAATGGTATTCGGTCTAAAGGGATTCCACCATCGCGAAATGCATGTAATATCGGACGATTCCAGTACTGATCTAAAATCTCCAGACTCAGTAAAACTGCAAACGATATCAGGAGAAAGAACACGATGAACCAAAACAACCTACAAAATAAGTAAACATGTCACATCGACCTTGTAATGAGAATATGCCAGCAGCAATACCCTTCAGAGTGTACATTCCTGCAAATTTTAATTTGCCTTTCAAATTCAAGAACAATGGCTTTTCGATTGATAGCTGAGCAAACAATAGCCTCGTTACGAAAAACTTGACTTGAGATGCATTCATTAAAACCTGTAAAATTAGTCCGTAGTACTTCGTAGCGTAATAACCATCAAAAAATAAATTGAAAAGCACTTTTTACATCTTTTTCAGTTGAATTTTTAAAATTGCGATATTTTTTTGTCTTCTCCTCAACCTTATCAAATTAAGAAAAATGTTAAAAGTTTCAGCTTTTCTAGTTATTTGGCTGTGCATAGTAGTGGACATTAGTAACGTGCAGGGGAAATGTGTGTGCCACAATGAAGCCGAGAGGAGTCACTATTGTGGATTCGAACTGAATGGATTTAACAAAAATGATTTATGTGAACCTGCATGGATCTATTCTTGCAACCCGCAAGGATATAAGGATGCCCTCAGAGGTGGGACTTTTTTCTAAAAATCTGTCTTCAATCTGTCTTTACTTAGCATCAATCTCTCTCAATCTCAATCTTTATCCAGCAAAATAAACCAATCTTTCTTCGATCTTTTTTTAAGCACAGTTTTACAAAATCAATCTTTCCCAATCACTCCCAAGATTGATCCAATCTTTGCAGAATGGAAACCAATCCCTCCCAAATCATTCTTTAAGCCAAAAAATTTTTCATTCTTCGATTAATTTTGCTCCATTCGTTCTGTGATCTATTTCTTGAAGGAACTTGTAATAAATGCGCAATGAAAATTGGACGATTTACTCATCTTCAGTATTTTTCGGTATTGAAATCCAGCGCGCTGCGACAAAGCTCAATAGTCGGGCTTATAAGCGTTTCAAAGCGCAAAATACATACAAATAATACATAATATTTAAAATAAAAAATTAATCAGAAATTCAATTATGGCAATCATTTTTGTCAAACAAGGTCAGGGAGATCACAAAATGAGGTCAAAAACTCAAAAGTGAAAATTCAAGTTTTGTATAATGATATAGCATTATTAAAAGTCCACGAGTACTTTTAAGGTAACAAAATGTGGTCAAAGGTCAAATTTCAAGTTTAAGATATTTTTATAGGTATTGGTATTAAACATTACATCAAAATAAAATGTTACAGATATATTTGAGATTGCACTGTTCGAAAGCATTCAAATCAAATGCAATTAAAAAATGTACCTTTCACAACTTAATGTTACACCCGTACTTGATATGGTTTATTTCATTTTGAAACAATGAATAATAACTTAAGATTTTAAAGCAGCAAAGTTCCCTATTCAAATTGCAAATCATTTAGTACAAAACCTAACATTTTTGAAATTTTTAGTTGGTTTTCTATTTTATGATAAATGTGACGGTACTCGAAAGAAAATTGTAATAAATCAGTAAATATGTTGATGTTTAAATGTAACAAACAAAATAGCTCAACATATATTTAATTTGCTCATTAAGTTAAAGAAGAGAAAGTAACGCAAATTTAAATGAGTTTAATGAATCATTTAAATGCAAAATTCAACCACTTTTTCTATCTTAACGCAGCTGAAAGAAAGATGAATCTATCATTCGGTATATAAACATTAATCAATCTCTCCCAATCTTTCTTAAAAATTATTCAGCAGTCTTTCCCAATCTTTCTCGGTTATTAAAAATTGCCGAACAATCTTTCTTCAATCTTTCTTTGGTGCAACAAATCAATCTTCAATCTTTCCGTTCTTAAAATACAAAGATAAAAATCTCTCTATTCCGTTCATTTACCAATCTTTCAGACAGATTTGTCCCAGCTCTGGATGCCGTAATGAAAAGCAAGTGCCCTGGATCATGTAGACCACAGGACAGATGTGCGTACGAAGGTTCTTGTGATGTAACCAAATGGAGAAAGTGTGGGAACAGTATCCCACCCAAAGGATAATAAGTAATTAAATATTAACTGCTCGAACGAAACGGACCATTTTTATCAAAGCAGGAAATGCAAATTCTAAGATTATTTAATTATCAAGGTTAAAAATTCAAAACTTGACAATGGAGGTGACATTGAACTGCAGCTAACAAGTGCAAAAGGGACATCATCATCGCTTGGTTTCGGTTTAAGTTTACTTTATTAGTATGCATGTACTTATTTTAATAATTCGCAATCCGATTAATTTATTGATCTACAAACCTGGTCACGCGCTCACTATTTTCTATCAAATGTGTACAACATTCAATAAAACATTCGAATTGGAAATTTATGAACAGAAAAAAGTGCACTAAATAGAGCTAAATTTTTTTACTTTTTTAAATGGCATATACAGGGTGTTTGATAGCGAGCTCAAAAATATTTTGGAAAGAAATTCTTACGAGACTAAAAATATGTATATTCGATTTTAAGTGCATGCCACCTTTGTAGCTATTATTTTCGCCAGCCCTGTACATGACTGCTCTTTGTGACAGTTCAATTGAGCTTACCTTTCGCAACAAGAAATATCATCTTTGACGGTATCCTTAAGACCTGGGATTCTTGTCTTTTTTAGTCCCCTGACCCAACGCTTCTTTTTATCGGGCTTCCATCCAAAGCATCTTCGAAAAAAGTCCTTCACACATTTCAATATTCTCATGACCAATTATGATCTCAGCAAAATGATAGAAATTTCAGATTTTCCTCTCCAAGAACCTTCAATTTAAAACCATTCAAAAATTACAATAAGCATATTGCTCAAATCCAACGTTTCTCATTTTTGCAATTTATCGAGATGGGCTGCGTTACTTTTTTTCAAAAACACCACTTTTCATGTATTTTCCATTGGTTTTTAATTTTATTGGAAGATTCATGAAATCAATTCATTATCTAAGGATGATATGTTATGTTTTGTGTTTAATCTTATGAAACATGAAACAATAGTATTTTCAATACTTATTTTTATTATTTACAGTATTTTACAGCAGCTTACCGTAGCTTTCAAAGTGTTAATTGTAGATTATGTTGAAGTCCTCATTTCACATAATTTTAATTTCATATTGTTTTGGCTGTTTTTTGTTTTCATGTCATTCATTTATAGCGACTGGAAATTCATAAATGCAATTCAATAATTTCCATTCATATCAATTTTACTCTTGAAGACCCCATTAATTGGAAAATAGCAAAAATGTCTGTATTAGGCTTTGATCCATAGAAGCTTAAGAAATGCAATTGAAATTTATAGGTACGAGTAGATCTTTCTCTGACATTCATTAATGATCTGATTTTGATTAAAATCATTTGCAAAATTATGAAATATGAAATGATTTGTGATGAAAATGAAATTCTAAACTTTGAATTTAAAATAAATGAAATTAAATATATTAATTAAATTGATATTTATAATCAAACAAAATAATAAATTAAATTTCATGCATAATTTAGGCAAAGTTGGATGAAACATTTGATAAGGATAGTTTTCAGATTGATTCTAGGGTATTACATCGATTGACATCAATATTATCACACACTACTAACTACTACATGCTTTACACCCTCCTAGTGAATGTTAAATTAAAAAACACAAAACGAATACCGTCAAATATTTAACTTTTAACGTGATTTTCTTAATTTTTGCTTTATTTGTTCACCAGGTTTAAACCCTAGTCAATATTAAAAATTAATATGCACTAAACTAGATTAGCAATTAAAATCCTCGAAGGAGGATCAAAAGTTTTTATCTGGACACCCCTTGTCTGAACAATTTATGCATTTTCATATTAATATCGATCGCTTTCATTTATTTTACTGTTCGTTAAAGTTAAATGCTCGTGCTCCTCATATTTCATTTTTAAAACAAAGGGACGGCAAAATGAAAAGGAAAGGAATTTTGCTATTAATACCTGACATGAACAATGAATTAAATTTTGTGATGTGAGACCCAAAAATCGTAAACATTAAAGTAACGGCAAAAATTATAAAATGAACTGTCCTCGCAATGACCTTCAAGTGACATCAAAGTGTCGTAATTTCCGACTATTAATATTCTACGAATTAACAATAAAATGTCAACAATGAGCTACTAAAATACAATGTTGCATAGTATTGGAACCATATGACTTTTAGCGTTCTTGCAAACGCTAGAGTGAGTATAAAAAACATTGGAAGTGAATGTCAAGATTGAAATAGGTATATTAAAATGTAATCAAAAATCAAATTCTATTGGAAATGTACTAATAGCGAGATCTGCTGGATATCAAATATTTCAAAAATATCTTAAACATATATGTGTACTTACATTATCTTTGACCTTATGTCGGTATTTATCCATAAAGTTCAGACAAACAATGAATGGAAATTATTCCCATTCATTTCAAAGTACTTCACGTCAATTTGGAGACCCTATCAATTGGAAAAATGCAATCTCTAAAAGGCTTTGATCCATAGCTGCTTAAGAAATGCAATTTAAATTTATAGCTACGGCTGTGAACTTTTGATTTAAATCATTTGCAAAATTATGAAATATGAAATAAAATGAAATTCTAAACTTTGATTTTAAAATAAATCAATACTAATATGCACTTTATTACATTACCAACCCAAATCCTCAAAAAAAGAACAAAAAGTTTTTATCTTGACACCCCATGTCCAAGAAATTTATGCACTTTCATGATAATATCGCTTTCATATTATTCTGCTTTTCGTAAAAGTTAAACGCTTCTCGACTTTTATTTTTAAAACAAAGTGGCGGAAAAATGAAATGAAAAGGAAAGGAATCCTGATATTTATACCTGACATGAACAATGAATCATAATTTTGTTATATGAGAGCAAAAAATCGTAAAAATTAAAGTACCAGCAAAAATTATAAATTAAACTGTCGCTGAAATGACCTTCAAGTGATATCAAAATGACATTAATTTCCTACTATAAATATTCTACGAATAAAAAATAAAATTTCAACAATGAGCTACTAAAATAAAACGCTGCATAATGTTTGAACCATATGACTTTTCTAGCGTTCTTGCAAACGATAGAGTTAGTATAAAAACATGAAAATAAATATTAAGATTTATATAGATATATAAGCTTTAAATGTAATAAAAAATCAAATTCTAATGAAAACATTCGAAAATTGGGATCAGCAGGATAGCAAATATTTCTAAAATATCTTAAACATGTTTGGACTTACCTTGTCGTTGACCTTATGTCGGCGTTATATTCGCAATATCAATAAAGATGAAACAAACAAAATCCAAGCGACATCTTGGGTGTTAACTACAATAAGTTGAACTCCAAACAAGAACTCTATCATACAATCTGAAGCGTTGAAATCTTTTGATAGGCAGATTTTTGAACTTAACAATTATTATGGGGTGAATGATTGCTTCAGCGTTCCCGAAGGTAACTATTGCTCTTCTGTAATTTCTTTGCTGATTGTGTTTGATGATGAATATATCTTTGTCGTTTAAATGCCTGAACTTTTGTATTAGTGGAGTGTTTCGCCCTTAAGTTGCAACTATGCGTTGTAGTCAATTTTGAAACGACGAAAAATGCTATTTTACGTGGCATATTAGTTGAATGACGCCAAAGACAGGGGATCGATGGTCCAAATCGTTAATTTGTTGGTTTTGTGACATAAATTAATCTTTAAAACATGACCAGAAGAAGAAGTTCATTTCCTCTCGTTAAATTCATATAGCATGCAATACAATGCAAATATACTCCGAGCCGAACGGTCTAGTTGGATTTATTTGCATTTCACCGATACGAAAGTGCAAATTAAGTTCTTTCCAATATGAAGTGGTAATTATTATAGACAGTGTATATTACAAGCAATTGGACAATGTTTGTCTTAAAACAAGCTTAGCAATGTACCACCGGTACGTATTTTTTGCAAAGTAAATGGAATAGAACTTCATCGTAAAAAGTATATAAGATTACAGGAAAAGCCAATTGGGAGCTTAGCTGGAACTAATTCTAATGTTTTCAAACGTATTATGTCAGGAATTATTGGACGCTAAACCGTCATTATGTTAGGAAAAATCATCTCATATTCCCATAATAATTAGGCTAGCAAAGGACTTTCACTTCCTCATTTAAATAACTTTGGCGTTTAAAAATTGTTAAGCTTCTTCACACAGAAAAGTAATGGCGAGTATTTTTAGATCGTACTTTCCAGTTCATTAGAAGGTCTCCATATTTATTACATTTACATGCAACAAGATGAAAAGTAAATTTTTTTGGGTTCATCTGTAACGCATTCTTGTTTATTGTTTTTTTAAGTTGAAGGTAAATGCATTGTCATACGTTGCATTGTAATGCTCAGTTGCAAATATCCTCATTAGCTTACTATAAATATGTTATCTTACATTTCACATGTCATTAGTGGGCTGAGACCAAGAGACAGTAGATCGATACTCAAAGGGTTAATTTATTCCTTGTGTGAACGAAATTAATATTTACTAAAATATGAATAGACATTGAAACTCATTGACTATCTTTCAATCGTTTTAACATGCAATACGAAATGTATTTATCAGAAACTAAATTATAAATTTGTGTTTGACGAGAAGAAAAGTGCAAATAAACTCATCTCTTGTACATTGTGGTAGTAAGCAATTCTAGTAAGCAGTCTATACTAAACATATCAATAGTGGAAGTTTTTTTGTACAGGCTCTGAAACAAATTTACCTTGAACTTGGCTTTGTGAAAGCCTCTTCCCGATATCAATACTACAAACTACAACCCGGGGATTACAATAATTTAATGACAAACTATTGGTTGATATAACCCCCCGAATTAGAGGCCACCCTCTAGATGTAAGCTTACCTTTTAATCTTCTGCATAAATAATCTCGCTTGAATCTTAAAAACGCTAAAATTTACTCATTTACTTCGTTTAATTTTAAATTGTAAAACATTTTTGGTATCTTTCGCAGGTTTGCAAGCGAACAAAAATTTCAACTCTGGCCAGCATATTTGGTGTGTGGCCTGGTTAATGGGTGATTACCAGTTGCATCTTTTGAATATCATAGAATTTTATAAACTATTGAGAATGACATAAATTTAAAATCTAAAGAAAAACGAATGATGCATTTTTTATTCATTTTCAATTACGAGTTTACAAAATCAATCTATGTTTTTGAGTATATTGAAAGAAATCATTCAATTTTAATTATTTTAACATTCCGCTATGCTTTTTAAAATATTTAAATTAAAAACGGTAAGAATTTAAAGGCATTTCAAACATGGATAAAAAACCCATATTATAATGTGTTGTAAGTTAGTCCAAATGCTGCAGTTCTGTTTCATATTGCTGTCATACACCAGAATCAGATTGCTTCTCCACTCGAATAACATTTGTTTCTTGGTACCTTACAATTAGAATTGTTTTTTTATTCATACTGAAAAAAGTGAAGGAATTGTGTATTTTGATTCAAAATATTCTCACGCTCGTAAATCAACGACGTAGTTAGGAAAACAAATTAATTGTTATTTTATTAACACAACAGCAATTATCCTATGTCCATACACAAACACTATGTAATTAAATAAACCATTCACAACGCTCTAAGAAAGTTTCGTCAGATTTCTGTTATCAATAAAACTTTTGAAACTATTTGGAGCTATTTGAAACTATTTGGGGCTATTTGAAAATATTTGGAGCTATTTGAAACTATTTGGGGCTATTTGAAACTATTTGGAGCTATTTAAAACTATTTGGGGCTATTTGAAACTATTTGGAGCTATTTAAAACTATTTGGGGCTATTTGAAACTATTCGAGGCAATTTGAAACTATTCGCGGCAATTTGCAACTATTCGGGGCTATTTGAAACAATTTGTAAATATTTGAAACTATTCGAGGCTATTTGCAACTTTTCGGGGCTATTGAAACTATTCAGGGCTATTTGAAACCATTTGTAACTATTTGGGGCTATTTGAAACTATTCGGGGCAATTTGAAACTATTTATAACTATTTGAAAAAAATGGAGCTATTTGAAGCCATTTTGAGCTTTTTGAAACTAATTGGGGCTATTTGAAACCATTTAGTCCTGTTTGAAGCCATTCGGACCTATTACAATGTCCTTTTGTCCCTTTGGAGGTGTGGTCAAGGTCGTGGGACTCTTTGTTTTATGTTAAAACATATTGTGCTAGGTCTAGGTCAGTGTGTCATTTAAACCCATTATCTCATTTCGCTCCTTTTGGGGTATGGTCGGGTTTTTCGGGGTCCGTTAGAGGCATTTTTAGTCCCTGTACATCATATAAAAGACAAGCCTTTTGATGGGTATTAAATACATTAAATACCATCAAATGGTTCATTATATTTCCTTTTAGAAACTAAAAGACTTCACTATACTCTCAATATGACTCTCAACAATAACTAAACAGCTAGGTAATTAATATTCAATTATATTTTGGAAAGTTTCACCTTCATGGATATATCCTACCTACCAAAACATTTAAAATGTATTTATTTCAGGTATGACGCTTTTGAGAAAACAAATGTCTATTAATTCAAATGAGTTACTCTAAGTATTATTGTCCAATTAAAAACATTTTCACAATATTTATTGTAAGGTTTAAAGTTAGTTAAAGTTGTAAAAAATACATTTTTCTGCTTTTAAACTTGTCAAGTTCAAATTCCTGGCAGGGCCGTAGCCAGAAAAAATTTCGGGGAGGGTTTTTCCGATCCTGCTAATACAATTTAGCTCCTCCCACGCCCCG
>JAQFZZ010001693.1:0-10377 GCA_034696405.1 Isotoma caerulea
TAACCTGTCAGTTTTGAATATATTCCTGGAGACTTTCTTCTTGCACATCCAGCACCAAAGGAAACCACCCCAATTTGTCTATATCTGTTTGAACTTTCTTTGTACACTAATGGACCCTATTATCAGTTTGAAAACCATTACAGTAATTGGATAAAAAATACTAAGATATTCTTTTTTAATGCTTGCTTGTTATTGAACTTACCCCTGAATCTCCCTGTAAATTTACATTGTATTTAAGCGTTTTAAAATTTACTTTCAAAAATGTTACATAAACCTCTTTAAAAAAGCAGAAAATTTTTTTACAGTACAAGAATCCCTGCCCCCTTTTAGAATTCATAAAAACAAAAATATGACATTACTATTTCTACTTATTGGATAAATATTTTATAGTAAAAGATATAGTTATTAACATGAACCTTCCAAAAACCCTGCACAGACCATTCGATCTGTCAATTCAAAATTAGGCAAGAGTTCGGCACATTCATTAATATCCAGAACTGGAATGCCTTCTAATTTCTGGAGTTTTCTTGTCGAAGCCCCAGCACGCTCGTGGGCTTTACCCCATCCTTAATAAAAAAAACATTTTGCAAACCCTCGCCACAATGTCAAAATTAATTATAAATTTCTAATGTTTCCTTCCCCAAAAATATTAAATCTCTAACCTGCAACTGTTACATTGTACCCCATAAAATCCTGCTTATAATTGCCTACCCTTGGGAGACAAGTTGGTGTAGGAGCATTCATAGCTGCCAAGTTAATTTTCGGTGTAATTTGCACCAACGCCAAATCATAATCGTACCTAAAGTATACGCAAAAATCCCCTTCAATCATATAATTAAAAGCTATGATCTTATAAAAAAGTTGAGAAGTTAGAACGAACTTTTTAGAATACAGAGGATGAATTACAACTCTTTCAACTTCATATCTCTGAGTATATTCATCCCTATCAGACTTTTCCAATTTATCCCAACCTGGTCCTTGAATTGAACCCCGTTGTCTGTAAATCATAAAATGTTAAAAATTCGTGTACCATACTATGAGTTTCTTTTAGTCAGATTCAGCTGAAATTATCGGTAAAGTTTTTGTTATGTCAGAAACGTTACCCAAGCGCCACTCCTTCTTTAGCATTATCAAGGTACAGCATATCCAGGAGATCAGCATGAAGTAAAACATCCAGATCAGAAGTTGTGTAATTCATGTTGAAAAAACAATGTGCGGCTGATCATATTTCAAATTAATAATGAAGTTTTTTTAATTATATACAAATGGTTAACACGCTGATTGAATATATATTGTATTTCCATCATCACCTGTCACAACCCACCTGTATGTATGAAACGATTATTAAAATGTTAATTTGAAACATTCACGCAATGCATTGATCTGAATGCTAAATTTGTTTTCATTTTCATTTTTTTAAATAACTAACACATACTGATCATTGATTAGAGCACCTCCACAGAATGGTGATCTTGTGCCCTTAAGAACTAGAGATGTGATCCAGGGAAATTCATTAGCAGCAGCGTCTTCTCCTCCCACAATACGATCTACTTTGTTTTGATAACCGCAAACTGCAATTTTAATGCATTTAAGATAGTTTATACTGATGTGTATTCCTTCAAAGGTTTAATTTCAATTACCACACTGAGGCATCGTTTTCATGGTGTAATCCACCTGCTTCAACGTTTTTACTTAAAATTAAAAAAAAATGATTTTAATATTTCAATTTAATTTTAACCAGTTAGATGAATTTTAAAATATATTAACCTTTTTCATTTGGTTCCATGCATCTCAAAGTGCATTTGAAACCGTCTTTGTGTTTCTTCATTGGTTTTGGGGAGGTTTGGACCTTGATGTATAAGTCCCTAGCGGCTCCAGTAGCCCTCAAAGGACGAAATACCATTCCTCCACAAAATTTTTGCTCTCCGCCGATTCCATCGGAAACCAACAGGTATTCATTTTGACAAGGAGCACCTATGGAACTTCGAAGGTCAATTTTTCCTGGACAGGACATTACTGGTATGCATCTTTGTGTTCCCTAATTGATTTTTTAAAAAATCTTGCAATTTGGTAACATAAGAATCCTGAAAAGTTTACTGTCCAAAAACTCGGATACTTAATGGTCTTAAAAAACTTCAATTGTTCAAAAACTTTCAAAGAATTGTTTTGTCAAATTTTTTATTTAAAATTCAAAACTGCAAGAAAATCTTATTAAGGTCCTTTATGCAATTCACCAGTATAATATCTAGATCCATGAATACACACCTAACACTTTCTAAAAAAATTTTTTAGCACAATAAAAATCATAATTGAATCAAAAATGCAACAAACCATAATGGACAAATGGCAAGAAAAATTTGACGG
Source organism: Isotoma caerulea (assembly GCA_034696405.1). Taxonomy (NCBI): domain Eukaryota; kingdom Metazoa; phylum Arthropoda; class Collembola; order Entomobryomorpha; family Isotomidae; genus Isotoma; species Isotoma caerulea. The sequence continues at coordinate 2,365 of JAQFZZ010001693.1, forward strand.
ATATGTCACATCAGGTTTTCCATAATTCGGTGAAGTGAAATTTATTTCACCTTTCACTTCTAAATTCCATGCTAAATTGCATCGTGCACCAAAAAGAGCTGTGGTATGCTTTGTTAAAGCTCCATTTGTATACAAAAGCTGTCTTGCAGCATCCCCATATGGATCTTCCGATTCGTCAAAATCTTTTTCAAACTTTTCTATCAAGGCTTCTCCGAGCTCATAATCCTTTTAATAAAAACATGATAATTCAGTTTTTATAGATTACGCCACCCCATCAACTAAAATTTAACTTTGAAAATGAATATATTATACCTCAGATAACACGGATGAAAAAAGTAAAAACAAGAAAACTGCTAAACTTCCGAACATAATTTCAAACGACTAAATTAGTCTATACAGAAATTTACTGACTTCCGTGTTTATTAAAAATGCACCATGGCATACAGACGATGTTACACACATATTTTTATTCACTGGTAATTAATTTTCAAACTGGTGCATGAAACAATACAATACAATAATCAAAGTATTTGTAAGCAAATGCTAACGCGTACGCAATCGTACAAAGTAATAATAACGTTAATTAAGCATATTTAAATATAAAAGAAATTATGGTACAGGTGACACGGGAGACCGTATTGATTAGAAAGCATCAATTTTGGACAGGATTTTCGATTTAAGAATTACCCATCCAATTCTTTAAATTAAACTAAAATACGTAATTGATTGTTAAACTACATTGGAATCGGTAGCAAATGCTACAAATTTGATTTGTTATGTAAATGAAATTTATAAAACTTTATTATATAATCTAGCCTATGTCAACTATTGCCAAGAGCAGTTCGATTTGACAAAATGCATCAACGAAGCAAATAAGAAAATTTTTCAATTTGTACACATCACAGAAACGCAAATAAAAGTTATTCTAGATTTAATTAAAAATGAGAAACTCCGTAAGTTGAAAATCAACCATCAGCATTTAGAATTAAGTGTTTTATCAGCAATCAATATTTTTAAACTGTTGTCAGTTTTGCTTCCGGAAGAAGAAGAGCTACACGAAGAATCTGAAAGAGAGCCCAGACACTGGGGTCGAAAAGAGTCGACACTTGAAACTGTTCCGAAGGAGTCCCTTCTTCTAAGAAAGCTTCCACGTCTAGGTAGAGGAGAAATTACTGCAACTGTACCACCTCCAGTTTCGTCCATGCAGACAACATCCTTTTTAGGAAATTGCAGTTTTGCTCGGATTTTACCACAATCCATTTTTGAAGATTTTGATTTCACCGTAGAATTTTCATTTCCTGATGTATCCGAGTTGTAGCTTTTCATGTTAGATACTGCTCTCTTTCCCTAATCCGTTTAAAAAATGTTTGATATCGGTAGATGAATTTTAAAATATTTCAAATAAATATAAAACTTACAAAGCCAGAAGCTTCATTTCCAACCGATCCAGATGAATTAATTGATGAAGAAAGCCAAGATGGGAGATAAGAACCCAAACGCTTTCGAGTTACTATGCGTACTTTTTCATTTAGAAGACAGTGAAATACAAAGATAAATATTCCCTGCAATTAAAATTTTACAAGTTAGATCAAGTCAGTATTGATTCGAAAAATTAAAAATTTCTCTTTTTACCTGTGAAGCATTTAAAATTGTAAAGATGTACGCTGCAGCTATTCCAGGCGCTTCAGGGATCAGTGTAAAAAAACCAACAAGCCAGGTTGATCCCAAAAGAATTGTTAATGAGAAGCAGCCACGAATCCAAGTCCTTAGAATAATAAAAAACAATTTTATTGTAATCGATTTTTGAAATTAAATCTATATTCAGTTTTTAATTTAATTTTATTACCTAAAGGAACGCACTCGACTTTGAAGAATTGGCATTTTCGTATTGTGTTGAAGCTGGTATGCTGTCTTCAATGCAATAAATAGAATAATGAAGTTTCCCTATTTTAAAAATAGAATCCAAAAGTTACCATATTATATTTTAATCTATCTATACAATACTTAAAAACAAAATTCATACCATCACAACAAGGGCTACCGGTATCATAAAACTCCAAATGTAATGTCCATCCAGCCAACAACTACCAATAAAAATTTCGAAACTTGATTACGCCAATTTATTTCAAATTTTTAAAGCATTGATTTTATAAATAACTCACACAACATCTCCCCCATAAGGACGATCCCCCTTCAGATATCCAACGACAACAGTGACAGTAACGATAATCAAAGGCAATCCATAAGATAACAATCTGTACATGTTCAATGGATTGTTTTCAGTGTCGAAAACATGTACAACCATTTTGTACAGATGAAGTCCTTCTATAGCCATCCAAATGAAGGCAGAGAGAAAAACATAATGACTTATGATGCCGGAAGCTATACAAAATCCCTAGAAATATTTGAAACATTCATTTTGAAAAAAATGCATTGTTAAATCTAGTTTTTGAAAGCAAAAAACCTGCATGAATATATTCTTACATCACTCATATTCAAATAGTTTCGATCCAATACAAGTAAAACCATCGTATTTCCAAGTAGAAGACAAACGGCCAAGTTTTTTGTAATTGTTGTTCTAGGGTTTTGTACCCCTCGGATTGTGGAAAACATTGTTACACTTACAAACAGACAAAGAAATGATAAGGAGCATAGAATAAGAGTTAGAACTTCTAGTCCTAGATCTTGTCCCTATAAATAAAGTGTAAAAACTAGGTCAGTGCTTTTTATTTGTCTTCTATGAATTTATTTCAGAATTATTTCCAGAATTACCGTGTAATTATGCACATCCATCAACACAGCAAAAGAAGTAAGGTGATTACATTCACAAACAGTTTGGAATCGATTATTTGACACCAATTTACATCCTTTTGTTGACCAATTTCTAGTTTTTGATTCGAAAATCATAATTCGTTAAAATTGTTAATATGGTACCTATCGCGCATTGATAAGCAATTATATAGCTGTCCCTATAGATTCTAGTTAAATTTTTCCAGCCCGAACTTACAATTGGTCCGTGTCCCAAAATACACATTGAGATGTACCTAAAGCAGCTTTGGGACTTTCTCCATAATGTAATTTTCTCCTAATGTCCAAAGCAGTATCTCCCCATGCTTCCAAATCATGTTCGAATGTTATTTGAACACCGGTCCCTACGCATATAACAAAAATGTACACCATACGTAAATGCATATAGCACAATTGATCTATATTGGTAGTTTGAAAATTAACATTCATATTTTATCTTAAACGATTATACAGGATTTAATTAAATGATACGAATAGTTTGGGATAATCGAGTCAAGATAACGGGAAGTGATACACATATTATGTATAACATTGTATGATTCATTAAAAGATTATTTTTACCTTCAAATCGTACAGAAAGCTTATTGTCACCCGCAGAGGTTTGCAACTGATTACTTCTAGTCAAATTTGGATCATCAGAGGACGAAGCCAATGTGAAGGACATAAGTTTACCATTGATTACCTTCACCTTGTCATCAGTTTGTTGTTTCCCTTTATCATTTGGATTTACACCCAATCTGAAACCATTAAATACTCGATTATCAGCAACACTTAAATTCTTCAGTGTTACTGAGAATTGCATGCATTTAAAGAACAAAACCAGCCGAAACAGATTAATTTTTTTGTTTTAAAAATACCTTTTAAACTGTCCAGGCATAATTAAATTAGCAAATTGTGAGTCCATATACATTCCAATAAATTCTATCTTGTCACCAGGAATAGCACTTTTCCAATTGGTCGGTAACTTTATAAACGATTCTTTAAAATTTGAGCTTGGAAATACAAAAGGGTCTGATTCATAGTCATTTTTTCGTTTCAAAAGAGCACCAGCAGTAACAAAATATTGAGATGATTCAGAGGACAGAGATTTTTCATAGGAATCGGATTCCAATGAAATTTTGACCTTGGACGTGAGATGAAGCGAGGTGTCTTCGATTGAATTGATTAGATTTGTTGACAATGCTGACCTCGTATCCTGTATGGATATTATTGGATTAGCTTATCGGGGTTATGACAATTCGTATACCTTTCGTAATTGAAAATGTTATATAGCATTTGTATGGATCAATCATAAATTAAAATAATTGTATTCTCGTACATACACGGCTTAGTTGATACCACTGGTCTTGTGACGTTATCAAATGTTTTGAAACGGCAACAGCTTTTTCTGAAACTTTCTCAAATTCTTTTAGCTCTGTTGTAACGTTTCCTGCTTTGCTAACTACAGCGTTTAAAATCTTTGTCACATTGTGAATTTCATGTCCAAAGTATGTCGGATGGGAGGAATGTGTTAGAACATTTTCCAAATTTGATAAGTAATTCAAAGCAGATTCCTAAATTTTATGCAAAAACGATTTTAAAATTTATATTGTAGCTGTTTTAATTAAAGCAAATTAATAAACATTAGCATACGGTATCATTAATATTTTTTGCTTGATCTTCCATATCCCCAACCCATGGTGAATGGCAACCAGAGTAATCGGGCTGATCAGTTTCAAATTTTCCATTGTAAGAACATGTCCAAATAACAACGCCTGACGCATCTGGGTTACCACAATCCTTTTCTCCTTGAGATCCAGCACAAACTTCCCAATACCTTCCGTTTTGTTCTTTTTGACTGCATTTTTCAATGCATAAAGTTCCCATGGAAGGCATCGTTGTAGGGGATTGAGTTTCTTCGGTAGATATTTTATCTGTGGATGTTTCATCAGTTTGGGTTGATGTGGAAGATTCTTTTGTAGTTGAAGCGGAAATAGAAGTCGAGGAAGAAATACTCTCAGGGGTAGTGCTTTCAGTTTCATCGTCAATGGGTGATGTAGTTGTAGTGGTTGGAGGAGTGCTAATACAATCAGCATTATCAGAAGTCGCATCATCGCAAGGATTTTTAATTGTTGAAGTACTAGAGGTTATAATTTCGGTAGAAGCGGTAGGGGTTGTAGGATATTCTTCTGAACAAGGAATGTTTCCCCATTCTGTTGTACAGTAAATAGTTGCATGCAATGGAGTATCCTCTGACCTGCCACAAAATGTCTCAGAATTGCCAGGGCATGGTGTTTTACATTTGGATGGGTCAGTATCTCTGTATTTTTTTATATCATCTAAACCTAAACATTGACAAATTGGTTTCATTTTGCTAGGGTCTCTCCCATTAAATTCCCAGAGTAACGCTGCATATTTCGTCGGTGCTCTCTCCTTCACCTCATCTTTTGTTGCCCATGTCACAGGAACCGAGCAAAATTCTACACAACTCGCAGGATCATTTTTAGGAAAGTAGTCGTAAAATGGAGTGATTAAATTATCAGCACAATCACCATTGATGCAGACAGCACAATGAAATAAGATTTCTTCAGCAGTAGTTTTTCTGGCTTTTGGGATATCAATTTCTACGTCTGGGTTAATCTCTTTAGATCTTATTTTGTCTACCAGCGTTTGACACGTTCTAGTTCCAACGAGGTCACAATAAGCGGAATAGTACCTATTCCCTCCACACGTGTTTTCAAGTGTAATGGGTCCTTTTTTAGTAGCCAACTGTGAATAAGGACAAGAAATGTCACAAGAAGAGTTGGGCATGCTTTCCAGGTTGAAGGATGAGATTGTTTGACAGATACATTCACCACCCTTGAGGAGAATTATTTGATATTTTGGTCCTTTATTCTGAAAAATAGTTTATTGATTATGAAACCAAATCTTTATACACCTTAACCTTTTACAGAATCACCTTGTATATTTATTTCTTTTATTATACATTTAGGATGAAATCGGATGAATTCAACTATAATTTTCAGGTCTGAACTTTTTGCCATACAAACACTAAAAGTTATACTGAAGATAGAATTATGTTTCAATGCTTAATAGAATTATAATTAAGGTAGGAAATAGACATTTTTTGAATAGTAATGGATCAGCTTACATTATGAGAATACTGACTTTTAGTTACCCTTACGGTATAACGGTTTGAAAATGTCCCAATAAGACCAATTAGCACAAGAGCACGACTTACTAAAAATCCCTATAAACTTTCTGTTAACAATAATGTTATTCTAATAGGTTAGATCTCCTACTTTACATTCCGCTAAAGTTTAATGCAATATCGACGAATTAAAATTTAAAATATGTATTACTCTTCAAGGTATTCCTTTCATTTCTCGAACAACGATATCAATAAACTCAGCAATTTGATTCAAAGTTAAAAATGTAAAACTTACTTTACAAAATGTAGAACAAGTAGTAGGTGTATAGGTCGTATCAAACCTAGAATTATTGTACGTTCTTGGGTTGTTTATCCAACTATCAAAACATCCGATGAACTGAACTTCGTTTTTTCCACTACTATAGGAATCAATTCCTCTTTCACTGCTACTGCTTTCTTTAATTTTACTTCCACCATTGCTATTTTCATTCCCATTATTATTGGAAGAATTAGTTCCCAATAAATAATCTTTTGTGAAAGTAATAACAACTCCACGAGTAATATCATTTTTGCCTTGATTTGTCAAAATTTGTGATGGGACAGTTTCATATCGGTGATAATTATGTTGGTACTTTCTCGAAGTTTCATGATCATCAGACATCAATCCAAATCCAAAATGTTCATCATAGTCATGAACTTCCCTTTTGTTGTTTAAAGACTTTCCTTCAGCACAAGCACTAAATCGCACCGTTCTTTCAGAAATCGCTAAGATTCCTACTAAAACTATAAACAATCTTGGAACTTTCTTCCGAATTTTAAATCCCATTTCAGCTCAGTCAATTTCATTTGGTTGAAAATCACACAACAGTTGATAATTTTTTATTCAAAATCCGATAATATATGATATGAGCGGAGTTTAGTGCATAATTGATAATGCTTGCTGTAGTGTTATCTTTCCCAAAGTCGATAGTCAATATCCAACTGGAAGGGTTATCAACAAGTGACTGTCACATTTATTTGTACTTCACCCAGACCTTTAACACAAATACTTAATTTGTACTTGTGTTAACTTTCTGCTTTTTCTTTCTATCCTAATGCTGGGTATCTGCCACAATGGTCTTCTGTAGAGTAGAATAGTGGATGGATGAATTCTGTTTTAGCCGTAGGAGATTGCATAATTGAAATATAATATTAATAATATTGGAAGGTACAACATTACTAATATTTTGAGTAAATGTTGTTTGTACACTAGCTAATAAATTTATGCGATCATGAGAATCAGAATCAGTCAACTTTGCTTGAGCTGATAATTTAGATAGATAAAACAAAAAGGCATTCATTCAGGATTTCGTTGCCCTCTAATGATGAAAAATCAGGTAAGTCACTAACCAAAAGTGTCAGCTTGGTCTTAGTTGAAAATTAGAATATCTATTCGCGTAAGCTTATGGGAGGTGATAATGATGGAATTGGTAACATTTCTATAATATGAACAAACTAACTTCATAAGTGAATCCTAATCGATGCCAAATTAATGCCCAAGCACGACAATTATTTGCATGCATATATTTAGGTATTCTTATTTGCTCTACGTATGTAATGCACGTATTCTCCATTTAGGTATTGTTAGCGTGGTTGTTGTAACACAATAAATATCCATGTTTGCATTTTTTATGGACAAAAGATTAATAAAAGTTTTTAACATCGACGTAATTCATACTTGCTGAAAAAATGAATTTATATTGGATTTGATCATAGATCAATGATTTCATCGGGGATTAACCTATAGTGTTTATTCAGTTTTTGAGTGTGCCTAACTTGTATCTTTATCCTGAATATATCATGAAATAATTAACAAATTTATTGTTGTTGCAAAGTATGGCCTTATTTTAGATTTTCAAAGTGTGCTAGCATTGCATAGTTTGCAATGACTGACTCGTGCGAGTGAGTAATATATTTCATGTTGATTGATTTATTAACTTTTTCAATTATGCGTATAACCGATTAATGGGAAATTAGAAATTATCTTCTGATGAATATCTAAAGGAAGGATTGCTTTTTTAACACCTAGAAAGTTT
>JAQFZZ010001694.1:0-10368 GCA_034696405.1 Isotoma caerulea
CATTAAATAGTTTCATGAATGAAGATTTAATTTATCTTATAAAAATATAATCAATTTACAAAAATTTTGGCAAACAATGTTCAGACTTAATTCTAAAAAGATTACAAATACTTTTAGACTTAAACATATACCATTTAAATTTGATGCAAATTCAAATTTTCTGATATAAAATCAAATCGATAAAAAATTAATATTTAAAGCATTCACATAATCATAATCTAGCTAACCGTCGCAATTTCTCTTTCGAACTTTTAACCTCTTTGTTCGGGACACTCTGACCTTTACCCTTCCTCCCATTTTCACCGTTTAAATTATTCTGACTCAAATTTTTACATTGCAATACATCGGAACTCATATTAAATGCTTCGAAAGACTCGGAGTCAATTATATGACATATTTTATTTGGATGCTCTGCGTCACCACAAGATGAACAAAATCGAAACGAACAACTTGAATTGGGACATTCTAGTATAAAGCTTTCATTAAGGTTAGGTAAACTTGTACTTGACTCGTGTGATTGAAAACTAATCTCCCTCGATGAATCTAAAATGTTTTTCAAACTTTGAGATATTGATTTGATATTATTATTACTTGTTGATTCATCTTCTGTTCTGCGGTAAAAATCTAATTTACTAGGAGACATTTCGGGTACATAAGAAGAGCAACCATCTCGCAGTTTATTACTACCGAAACTAAAATAGTCACTTGTGCCTATTTCCTCAGAATTTGAGTTTTGATCATTAAACCCAAGCGAAGGATTCATGTTGAAGTCGACATTTGTTCCAATCATGCTCTTTTCGTGCGTACTAATAGTAACGTATTTGATAACGCTTTCATTCGTAGACAATTCAATATCATTTGCTTTCTGTTCGAGTTTATCAATATCAAGATAAATTTGAGAGTACGAACCATCCATGGAACTGTTAAGTGTAATGGATTTCATGAAGTCTTGTTTTAATTTTGAGATAGATTCGACCGTAGATTTCGAATGCTTAGTGCTTAAGTCTGGAGACATTATAAAGTTAGGAAAAAATGAATGTGAATGTGTACTTAAATCAGAAATAGCACTATCCTTAAATTCAGAGTTTATATTTGACATTTGACTATCTGGCTCTCTCAACATTCCGAACGAGTTTGAGTTTGGCGAGTCGTTTATAAGATTTAATTTGTAAGTAATAGAATTGATGTCGCTGATTCTATTAGAATTCAGATCAATACCCGTAGTTAACGCTGTTTGATTTGCATGAGGTAGAACACTTTGACCGAGGTCTTCAATGCTACTGGATGGACTAGTTGAAACGTTGACCCTATTTGAAATGACAAGACTTTGTGACATAATCTCATCCAATTTTATAGTCGTAGGGATATCGATATGTTTATTGGGAGTTTTAGGAGACATCGGATTCAGCATTAAAGAAGTCGTTTTGGCCTTTTTCCTAACTGGAAGCCTCTTTGTACTCATTCTTGACGTCAGTCTACATCTTGTAGCTTCTATTTTCTTGGCTTTGGCATTTTTTTCACATTCATCTTCTTCGGATCCTCCAGCAGGTAAAATTGGCGAGGGAACGGGACCTTTGCATCGTCTACATTGAAATAGCTTCTGGCCTTTCTTCAGCCCTTTTTCACACTAAAGGAAAGGAAAAACAAAACCACTTTTTAATTGCAAGAAAAATGTAGCATGTGTGCCTGTGCTGCATTTTTGCATCTTTCTACTGTACGTAAGATGATAAACTCAGATTATCATCATGATGATAATAAATAACCAAACAAGTTACTCAATTACCTCTTGAAAACTCTGAAAAGGAAAACGAGAAGTAGGGGTTAGTATATTTCCAGCAGTTGTATTTTGAGAAGAATTCGCATCACTTCTATTTTGTATATTATTCGTACACTCTGTAAGTAGTTGACTCCCAGGTTTCAAATCGATCTCTTTTGCTCTGTTAATGCGGTTGTTATAGTTTACCTGTTGACCCTGCCAGACATAAAAACCATTGTCAATCAGTTAATTAAGCAACTTTTAAAATTACTCCTAGGTTAGTTTGAAAAGCCTTAAGTTTCATTACCAAATGACTATCTACTGGACTCATTTACATAAAAAAATGCCGGCAACAGGTTGATTTTTCAGGTAGAAAGAACGAGACAGATGTTCAGCGAAGAAAAGAATGCAAGGCAAGATACAACAAAAAATTGTACATAAAGCAATAATATAATAATCTTTTAACACAATGACCGTTGAGATTTGCAAATACCTGTCTAGCCAATAAAAAAATAGAATGAAATAGCTAGACTGCAATAAAATTCGGCACACTTTGGACCATGAAGATTTTTTAAAGTAGAAAATTTCTATTGAAGAAAAGAAAGTGATTAAAGGAACCGATAACTTCGTGGTAGGTGCAATTTTTCATTTAATATCAGTCTTAAATTCTTAAACTTTTCTCAATACCCATTAAATCTATTTTTATCCCATTACCTCCGTGCTATTAGGTAGAGCTTCGTATTTAATTACACATCAAAATATTATGCAAATTTTATGAATGAAGCTTACTATGTATGAACTCCTGATAAGCAGACTTTGAATTCATTGCATTATAATATGAACTAGAAAATCAGGATATAACTGCCTTATCCATTTGCAAGGGACTTTTAGGGCTACAACCTGATCTTAGGATTACATTTCTAAACGAAATAATTTCTCATAAAACACGTTCGAGACGAAGTTTACTCCTGAAATGTTATATTAATGTCCTGCTTGGCACCTCATGAAATTCCATTCTAAAAAGTCAAACGCTCCTTCATTTTTTTCAGATTTGCAAACCATAACTCTTTACAGGGATTATTTTATGATGTATGCATTTATCTCATTCAGTTGTTTTGTGAATATATACTCAACCACAGGAAGGAGGCTTTTGAAGAAGCGCAAACTGTAAAAATATAATGACATTTTTTAAACTATAAAAATAAAAATAACACTCTTGTGCGTGCACCAGCACAAGATAGTGAAATTGTCATCCATATTTTGATACTTAATGGTTTGGTTACCGAACTGGCCAGTACAACGTAAACATTATTTTATGTCAAATGTATGAGCTTGTATTTATAAAAAGTGAACCAAGATAATAGTTACATATTCCAGCCGAACAAAATCAAAATTGTAAGTGGTCTTAAGTACAAGTGTATCAATGGATAATGTGTGCTTATATCATGAAGTGAACAAACAGTTGAGAGTATGACCGTTGCATATTCATTGCAAGTCATCTGTATCTGCTTCTGCATGAAAAGATTAGCTCGGCTAATACTTTAACAACTAATAATAAAGAATGTGGTTTTGATAGAAAAAGAAAAGAGCATCTGCAAACAACGAAGATTTGGTCGTGTGGTAGTTAGTTATATAGTGGAGGGAAATGAGATTCTTAGCCACAACATCAAATACACAGCTTGTACTTTTTACTGACAGATAAAACAGTGGAATAAATATTTGCTACATTATATTATATACAGTCTCATTTTTATGTCGGTTTAAGTTTACTATGTGTTAACTAATGCATTCATTATTTTCTCAAATTCTCAATCGCGACGGGTTGGAGACAATCATGAAAAGATTCAGCAAATCTTTGTTTAGTTAGCGGCTTGCCAAAAAAGCTTAGAAACTTAAACATTAAAAAACTTTATTTATGTAAGCATAACAGACAGAGAAAACAACGACTCAATAAAGACCTTTACAACTTAAAAAATATAATGAATGAACATGGACATACCTTGGATCTATTCAGGATATTTTCTTTGTTTTCGCGAATTTTTCGCACCAAATGTAATCTTCGACTATTATCTCCATTCCGACTTTCCAGGCAAGTTTTCCATGCATAACTGACTTGATGAAATGCTCTTAAATCTTGGTCTGGCAATATAGCAAACACTTTGTCCAGGACAACAACTGGAAGTTCTGTTAAATCATAATCTAGATGCTTGCTTCTTGATGACCCGTTTTTTCTTGCATTGTCTCTTCTGGTGTACTTTCCATAAAATCGGTTTGCACCACTGGTACCAGTTGATGGGGTACTTGCTAGTGCTGGTGGGGACAGTACCACTCTTGGCGAAAAAACTGTTATAATTGGTAGACAGATACAATCTTGGTAGTGCCTTTTGTACTTGTGGTCTTCTACATTGTTGTTCTCATTGTTGAGTTGATCGCGGTTGTAGTAAAAATCTTCCGTATTAGATGACTCTTCAATTTCTTCACGTGCAAAGAAATCAGATACCATGACTGAAGCTTCTGTTACAATTTGGTTAAATAGTTTTGTAACGAAGTTACGAACAATAGTTTTATTGCTTGTTCTGTAAATTTAGTGGAATAAAGTTCATATTACTTCATATTCGTCAGCTAGCGTTTGAAATCTTAATATCTGATAGTATGTAGTACCCAAAAATAAATTGGATACTATGCATGAAGAATGAACGAGACAGCTTCTTGCCGTCTTCCCAACCCATGAACGACTGATTCAATAATTTTTAAATCACGATAGGTTTTCATGTCCTGCAAACTGTCAAAGAAAGAAATGTTAGTAAGTCAGTTTCAAACTGGGCCATTTCAAGGGTATGCTCCAATTATCTAAGAACTATTCCTATTCATCGCCAATCGATTTTATATCAAGTCAAAGGTAATCGAACCCAAGATATTTCATTGAAAGGCTAAAATGTACTCAAACTCGAACCCCAAAGAAATCAAGTCGTTTTTTGTAATACAAAATAGAAGCACACACCTTGCTTAAATTGTGTTTATGTATCAGTATGCAAGCTAGTGGGACATGGTTTCCCATTTCGATGTATGTGAAATTGTGAAAACAAATGCCCAAGAATGTGCGGTACGGTAAAACCATAACTAAACTGAAGACTTTCTCATGGAGACTTATTCTTTTCCCTCGTACCCTATCTAAGAAAAAAGGGATCACCCAAATGCACCCAGAGAAATAAATCTAGACCCAAGTCTCATGGCTTTAAACATGAACCTATTCATTCTTTAAGTTCTTTTATTTAGACATTCAGGCCATACGCAGTCGGATTTTTCTCACGAATTATAATCTATTTAAAGATTTCTATTTATTTATATGTAATCACTGAACAACAATGAACATGTGCCCTACCGTATGTCAGTATTAATTCACACGCGTATAACTGCAGCCGCCTGCCTGCCTTTACACACCTTGTGTGAATCATAACGAATTCATACCTCCTTTTCTGTTCAAATCTTCATTTAATAACTAATTAAAATAAAATGTAATATATTCCCTTATACCTACTAAAATCACATACCTGCCAATAACAATATTAACAATGTGTATATATTGAATTCCTCATTTCATATAGTTTTTAAATTGTTTCTAAAATGCATTGCAATATTCTTAATTTTATAATCTGAATTAATAAACACAGCAAAAAAATTCTGAAATTTACATTGCAAGACTGACTGATGTTTGAATGAATTGGAGTCGAATTGTGAAATCGAATCTGCAAGTAGGGGAGTCAAAGTTAATACAGATATGAAACTCATATTCATCCCAAATGTTCATTTTTACTTTTAGACGATTAACCGACATGTGATGTTTGTTACGTGACATGCAAGCAAGATAATAATAATATTATATGAATGAAGTATTAAATTGCAGAGATCCTCGAGTCTGTGTGAAAGTGACAAGATGCAAGAGGATTTAGAAAAGGATGCCTATATCCTTTCTCAATGCAACATAAGGTATTAAGGCATCGTTGGCGCCCTGGCCATGACCAAGAAAGAAAGGCATATAAAATACAAAACATTTTAAAATGTATCAAAAAAAACTAAGACATTCTTCCTTTTACTTACACCCTCATTTATGTACCCTTCTGTTCTGTGTATAATCTTCTAATCATATTGTATTTCATTCCATGAATTTTTGTCTAAACTCCTTAAACATATACAGGTTGTTTGCCACCATCCGTGTTTCTTATTAATATTACAAGCTTGTACATACGAGTACAAAAAAGTACCCTTGTATTCTTCTTCTCCTTTACTTTTTACGATTTTTTCATGAATCATATGGCAGTTAAGACTTGGAGGGAAAGTTTCCAACAAGCTAACACTAATATTCTATCGTATATGCTGTATCGCAATTGTAATTCCCAAGAAAAGTACCCACTTCCGGATGTAAAGATATGCTGAACCTGAAACCGAAGTAAGTTAGTCATGGATTTATGCACACAGGGCTATCCTCTCATTGTTCATCCTTCCCTGCCCAGGAAACTCTTTTTCATTGTATAAGATCCACGATTGATAAGTCGTCCAGTGACTCAAGGGTTCACCTTCATGTCCACCTTATTTTTTTAAATTTTATACCGCATACAGTAGTTTTGTCCCCTCTCTAACACATGCAAATTTTTAATATTGTTTTATAAAAAATCTACAAGGCTAGCAAAAGTCATAAATACATACTTATTATTATTCCACTTCAAACCCCTTTCAACCCTTGCCTTGAACCTGAATATTTATCATACGGTTTGTTCCTTGTATATTTTTAAGGGCTTCCCTGGTAAATTAAATTCCCATGAATATGTGTATATTTAATTAGACACGAAAGAGTTTAGGAGTTAGAACCAAAATCACGATATCACGAAAGGACATTTTTTTTCATTATGAGTGAATTATTTAGAATGAGAGTCTGACATTTGCTTAGAGATTCCACAGGGTTTAATCGGCAAAGGTATTTTTTAGGTTAACAAGTTAAAAATTAAATGTTGACTTTAAGAGCATTTGATTACGGAGCACAATTGATTTTACAACATTAAAATTCTCAACTTGATAAGTCAGAGGTATCAAAAAAATAGATAAGTTATTTTTTCAGTACCTGCTTTTCCTCAAACCAATGAAGTATCGAAGAAGATCCTCGTATTCCTCAGATGATATGCGGAAGTGCTCTGAAGGAAATTTAATTGATTCCATGTTCTACATGAGAATGAGAGTGGATTCTCATGAAATTATGTTTTTAATATCTATATCTATTCAATACTTAAAGGTGTCAATTCTTTGAGGATGGGTAACAACTTACTTATGAGTATTTACTCAGAATATATCTACTCCTTCAACTTCACGTCCACCGTGTACCAACTTAACGGACATTTTATCTAAACAAAAGGTTTCCACTTGTACCCTTCTATGACCTTAAACCTAAACGAAGGAACATTCGTGATTTAGTTTAGTACTATATTAAATGCACATTTCAAATAAACTAATTCTTTGTAATACGCCTTTCAAAGAGATCAGCATCTCTCAAAATCCCATTCATATTAAAAACTCATAAAATGCTTTACTCTTCAGCTTCTTTAATAACTACAATGTAGTGTTGCCTGTATTGTCTTTGAACTGACTGATGACCGACTGATCTCATTCTCATTTTAAGTCCTTCTTCCCTTCATGTCACTCGGCTTTGGTACTTTGATTATATCTAGCCAATCTAGCTCTTCCTCTTGTCCTTTACTATCTTAGCAAGATCATCAATGGAGTTGTATGTTTATTATTATTACCCGACACAAAGATACTTAAATGATCTTCTGAAAAAGGTTCTAATAGTTATGTTGCACCTTGAATTTCTTAGCCTTAGATGGGCAGTAAATATATAGATTATAGTCGGTTTGGTCATACTTAATACTTTTAGTAAAAAGGATTGTACAATATTATTGTCATACTTTCTTATATGGATTTCAATGAATAATCTCAACTATTTACAACAACAGGTGAATTAACGGACAATTTTTGAGAGAAGTAGAAGGGATTTTGTCGCTCGATCTTTTATTCAATGGGCAGCAACCTTCAATGTATCAATGAAAGTTAAAGTCATACTTTTTGAGAAGAGAGATTTATCACCGATGTATCGATCAGCACTTTATGACAGGGTCAACGGTTACTTTACTTCTGTAGTTCTAAAGTCAAGATTGACGAAAAAGAAGGAAAATTAACCTTAGTAGACATAATTACCTAATCCCATAATTGACTCTACATGATATTAATAATTGAATACCAAATCATTTCTCACGAGTTTAATCTGCAAATTTTGTTACGAATTGTCTGTTTATAGTTTTGAAATGGTAGAATAATTATTGGAAACCTTCTTATGATGCGAATGCAGGAAAACTGCATTATTTCAGTTTTGTTATCTAAAAACGTGTAATTACTGATTGGTACAGATTTAAAGAATTTTTTTCAATCTGTATTTGACTAATGAAAACATAGGACGTTCGCGATGCTAATTTACTCTACTCTTAATAAGTTAAACGAGCAAATTGAATTTTTAAACACTACCCAGAGCCAAAGGGAAATAGATAATACATACATATGTTCCGAAGCTCCGATGAGTTTACTTCATTGAGAAATTTTGTGGAATACATCAATAAAATACTTTTTTAATACCCCGTTTCCCATAAGAACAACTCTGCAGACCAAAAATTCCTCAAAGATTAAAGATCTCCGGTATAGTGATTGTAATTTGTACATTTATTTACCACAGTCAACAGTTTGACCTGACTTCATGAATTTAGTATAGCTTAGCAATAATTTGGACGAAAATACCTGGTACTGGTACTGCCATTTCAAGAAATAGGGTAACTTTTTATAAGCCTAGCCATAATAGCGATCCTTTTTTATGATTCACTAGTAAATGAACGAAGGCTACCTTAAAAATCTCGTTCTTTCCATCTTTATATTGCAAAGCTGCAAAGTGAACTGGTAACAGATGACACATAAAATAAAGTGATGGCAAAAGCTAGAAAAAGGGAAGAGATCAAATGATTGCTAGCTGGAGTTTCTGCTCGATTATATATTCTACAATTACCAAGATGAATTAACAAGGTACCTTGGGAAAATACACATACCTGCTGTCGCGTCAATTAATCCTTCTATACCGATTTTTTGAAATGGAAAATCGACTATAACTTATAATTACTTTAAATGATTCACTTGCCTTACCCATTGTATTAATATTGGCAGCATACAATATTTAGCATAATTATTTGCACACGAACAAATGGGATGCATGAAATATAATACATCTTATATCGCTTTTCAACTGATAATGATAATCGGCATGGCATGGGTCAAATCGCTAATCATAAACCCAAAGCCACGACACTCCTACTAAAGTAATAAGAGATAACAGTAGAAAAAAAATAAGATTCTCATACTTTATTTTGCAGTTTAACAGTCGAACAGAAAGAATTATTCCGTCATTCTGTGTGCAACTGGATATTAAGACGATAGATAATTTTTACTTTACAACGTTTAAAACAAAGTCTCATATTTTTTCTTTCCATATGTGAACTAGTTTTTGACTGCATGATTCTCTGTTCAAGAAAAGCATACTTGCAATAGGGCATTTGGGCTGCTTCTTGTTTGTCACTACCCACCTTTTCGATACTTACCTCTAAATGGAAAAAATTTAAATTAATCGAAATAAAACGTAGGTATTTAGAAAAACATTGGTAAAGTTAAAGATAATCCTTCGGTTTACTTACATTTTTGGTTATCAATTATCATGTAAAATAAATAAAGTAATCAATTAAGATTTCTTGAAGAAAAAGGAGGCAAGATGAGATGGAGCGTTCTTTCCGGAGGATTAAGTGAGACATAAACACATACCTACACAATCCATTAACAAGGAACTCCATATACAAACAGATTTACAGAGTGGATATAATAGTGCAAAAATGTAATGCTGTGCTGTACTGAGCATTATGCAAAGATTTGGTAAGTTAAATAACATACACTGACTGAACTTTTTTATATTTTCAATATCAATCTCTTTATTTAAAACTATTCATAAAACTTTTATAATATTCACAAGAATTTTAATTCTCTTACATAAATCTAATATGAGATAAACCGAACAACGATAAAAATTTATAATCCTTTAAAATATTAACTATACACGAGGTAATGACATAAAATACTGTTTTATAAAATACAATATTATGTTTAAAATGCAATAATGTTATTATCTGATCTTTTTTTATCTTTCAATACTAGATGATAATTTATAAATCACCGTAAAAATATTATTAGTTTATATTAAATACTTGCATAATGGAATGCATCATTTCTTGCATCACTTCAGTTTTCATTTGTGTGAACCGTAATTTTAATGTTAACAGTAATATTATATAATTATTATGCTTAGTTATTTATCTTATTAAATTATTTAGTATAGTAGTAATCTATTAAGTAGAAACCAAGACTGAACTGAAAATTAAGCGTACACTTTACCTTCTGAGTAATTTTTCTGAGTACAATTTCATTCATTAAGTTTGCAAGTAAAGAATGAAATAGCAAACAAATTTTAGAGAGCTGTATTA
>JAQFZZ010001695.1:0-10365 GCA_034696405.1 Isotoma caerulea
GTATTCGATTTTTCAACATTTCCACTGTCAAGACATATCACAAGACACCATGTAAATTACCTAATTAGAAATTGAGTACTGATTGATAAGCTCCTTAGATCTTATAAGCTGCAAGTACGAACAGATGATATGACTTTGTTTCGGACTAACTATGAAATGCAATTTACTTCTTTCTCCCAAATGATTTTTAGATGTATAAAACCTTTGACCTCTTTGCTCTGCATCCATGCATCGCACCCATTTGACCTGATTGAATAAATTATTCAAAAACTACACTCACATAAATGTGATGATGATTAACGATTAATTAATTAACATGGAAATTAATTTCCACCTTTCACCTCAAATTTTCTCTATTTGTTGTAGACAGTATTGATAGTTGACTTCTTTCATTGTAGCATAGGATTTTTAAAATTTGATTACGTTTGACAATACTGCCTGCAACATAAATAGATTTGCTATAAATGTATCTCTGACTTTCTCTGTCTCACTTTCACTCATCACATTTACCTATCTCAATTGCAATATCGCAAAATTTATGACCAAGATATCTCAATCTCATAGAAAATTATGATGACACAACCTCACTTTAAAAACTTTGAATGACTTCATAATAATATGATACTCATACCTTTATCGTTCCACCTCATAAACTTTTCCTAAAAACGTTTGTGTAATATTCTAAAATCTGACACTGCTCACCTCTCACTTGCCTTGAAATGTATCAGATTCCTGAAATATTTCTCAACCTTTGAACCTACCATACCCCACCTTATCCATTTCATTTTTTTAAACTTTGCTTATTTTTCAAAATCAAAACTTTCATGAATGTAGATGTAGTAAATTTTAAGTTTCAATACTGTGTAGCAATTTTCACTTTCTCTCTCTGAAAAATCATTTCTTCCTATCCCTTCGTGGTGGCTTTGTTTTTAATTCGTTTTAACAATTGCAATAAAATAGTTGAGAATAGTTTATCTAACTGATGATTTATTTTTGTCATGGATGACATATAAAGTAGTTGGATGCCCCGAATACCTGGTGCAACTGGAGATGGTGGTCACATTGCAGACTTCATTGAAGGACTAGGACCTGGCCAACTAGTTGGGAGACAAGTATTAGCATCGCCAAGTCTTGGTGATATTCAGCTCAGCCTCTGTGATAGAAAAGGAAATCTTGAAGTGGAAGTTGTAAGAGCCAGGTCATTACAGGCCAAATCAGGATCCAAAGTAAATTATCAATTTTTGCATTACTCTGATTGTCTAGAAAATTTTAATTTACGAGAAACTATTATTTAAAATGTTTTATTCAGGTTACACCAGCGCCTTATGTAAAAGTCTACCTTGTAAAGGGGAAGAAGTGTGTAGCCAAAGCCAAAACCGGAATTGCCAGAAAGACACTAGACCCTTTGTATCAACAACAACTAGTTTTTAGAGAAAAATATCAAGGCTGTATACTGCAGGTAAATAATGACAATTTAAATTTAAATACATCCACATCTACCTTATTAAACAGTTTTCTTACATAAGAGAATTCTGTTTTAGTTATTCGATTCATATGTTTAGTAAATTATAAATGCGATTTATCCATAGGTGACTGTATGGGGAGATTATGGTCGTATAGAAGGAAGGAAGATTTTCATGGGAGTAGCACAAATCATGTTAGACGACTTGGACTTGTCAAATATCGTCATAGGGTGGTATAAATTATTTGGAACTTCATCACTGGTAACTGCTTTCACTTAAAATTTAACTTAAATAATAATAAAAGATAGCTTACTTAAACTGCATCTAATAATTTCAGATCTGAGGTCAGTTTCTATAGTGGTTCAATTAAAACAGCATAGCATCATTTATCAGCACTAGCAGTCCTACTACCAATAGTTACTTTGTATGAATCACTGGAGTTGTCCCATTTCAAGAAGAAACGGCTGAATCATTTACGCATCACTTGGATCCATCGCTATAACTTCGATTTCGATCACAGCCGATACCATCGTTTGCTAACATTGGAGTATGATGTGAATGCCGGATCTGGATCTGGATCATGAAAACTAATCATCATTGATGATTAAATGTTCGCCTTCCTTATGAAGGTCATAAAAAATCAGCGTTACTAAAATATGTATTAATTTTTGTCTAGTATTGTTAATAGAAAGTAGAGTTTAAAGTAGACCTGTATGCAGTGTGTTACTTTCCCAAGGTATAACAACCATAGGACACTACACATATACACATAAACTATCTATGCATGACCTTAAGCCAGAATATTGTAGTTTTATCAAATTTCCATGTTCCATTTTTTCAAAAATTTGAAACTTGGAATCCCCTAAATTTTTTGCTTTGTTATAAAGTGCAATGCAAGCAAGCAAGTGTTAAATAGAGAAATAGAAAATACCATAATTAGCTCCGTATAAAAAGAAAACACATCAAAATTATGATCAGATATCAATCTGATTATTTTTCAATCAAGTTTCGAATGTCAGTCATGATGTTGTAAATAGTACTTGTGAACCAAATCTAACTCCAATGACAAATACCATACCACTATATATATCTTTTACTTCTAATACGAGTACGATTAAACATACAGTACAGTATATCCGTGTCCAATCCAATAACTATTTTTTTTGATTGAAGTAAGATATACTAACTGCTGCTGATGATGATGACGATTGAAGTCAGAGGTCAAGTCACTGAAGAAGTATTCCTACATACAACTTATGATTAAATTCATCCTAACCAAATATGAAACTAATCCAAAGCCTCAAAAACTCCACTTAGGTCTTCTTACATAATTATCTACTCTACTAACCACTACTACAACTAAAACTTACTAACTACTAAAATATAGCTTTTCCTATGATCGTACATTGTAATATCGTGTCATATCTCTCAGCAAAAAAGAATACGTATTACATAAAGCTAAACGATAAGATGATCAAGACGTTTCTTTCTTTTTTGAGATGATAAACTGTTTTTCAAAACAAACTTATGTCAAATGATACCAATACATTTTTAAAAATCAAACCTCTTTCTTATTATTACATTGAGGAAATGTACGTGGACTGGCAAGCTAAAAACTCTTTAAATTGTAGGGAATCGACCAAATGAACTTCCAGAACGCAAATCCACCCCCGAATACTGTAAAGACATTTTCTACTATAATAATTATTATCATAAATAATAATAATAATAATTACTTCTACTGATGAATCTTTAAAAAACTTTTGTCAATTTTGTCAGGATGAAAATTACTAATATAAAAAATTTACCTATAAGTCGCATCTACTATAGTGGAATGCAAATGCAAAAAAGAAAAGCTGAACTAAGAGATAAATTACTAAAAACTATACTTAATTAAGATAAGAGACCTAAAGTATAAAATAGCTGCGTAAGGTACTAAAATTACAGAGATAAGCAGAGTTCATACATAGATAAGCTTTTTGAAACCTAATGATAATTGATAATAAACAATTCTTATGAATGCTGATGATAGTTTAGGTTTTTTTATCACGATGATGATGATAATGACCAGTAATGGGTTTTAAATCCAAATAACGCTTAAATATTTATTAGTAGAACGGCTTGTACTCTTTTACTTGATTAAATCTACCTGATTTATTACAATACTACTACTACATATTACTACCAACTACTAACTACAATAGGTACTAACTAAATGCATATTAATTATTGTATGTATAAAATAAAACCAGCAAAACACATATACCTATCTTCATAAATATACAACTTACAAAAACAGACCTTTCATACCTCCGGTAGGGCTAAGAAAGAAACAGAGAATCTCTTTGGGAAATAAAAAGAATACAATACTTTGTGTATTTATATGCATTATTAAAATGTTCCATTTTTTACCATACAAAATTGAAACTAGAAAATGTTAATAATCATATATAATGGGACTTACTATTATTAAAACTCTTGTGAGAGACCACCTACTACTATCTACCTAATTATTATAAAAGAGTTGAAAAATTATGTAAAATTCATATAACTCATTACAAAACCTGTAAGATTTATTAACCTTTGAAAAACTGCAACAATCAAAAATGTTCTGTACGTGATCAGTAACTACTATAACATTTTTTAATTCTAAAAGTAAAAACTATCTTTTCCATATTATTATGAATTATGTATCACAATTATTGTTAAACGTTACACTGTATTTAATTACATTAGATAGCAGGGATTTTTTAAAAGCGTATGTAAGTCTAAAATGCAATCCGATGCATACAAGCAAAAAAGGACTAAAAGTGTGATTTCGTATCAATCATCAAATTTATTATTACGTATGTATAAATTACATTTTATGAACTATGAATGAACATTCACAAAAATATAATTATTACCTGTTGTTACAATATAATTACATATTATATATTTGTTGATGATGATGTCGTATGATGTATGTATGTATTTTTAATCCGTCAACCCCCTTCCCCCCGCATTTATATGAAATACCTATACCTACTAAAATAATACAACTACAATTAGAGTGCAGAACAATTAACATTATTATTATTATATTACGTAATAATAATACCTATTGATAGCTCTAATTATAACTACTAGATAATTAAGATAAGTAGGTTTAGGTATACCTTTGTAAGATTAGAAATAAGTTATCTACTTAATAATAACTATTATTATTATTATTACAATTATACTATACAACTTACAGAATATGCGATTGACGCTTTTGATGAATGTAAGTCATAACGCTACCGGTTGATAAGTATTATTACAATTATATAAAGTTGACCTAAAATGATTGTATTATATATGGAACATTTATTGTGTCAGCGTGGGTAGTATTAAATTCCATCGCGATTAATAAACGGATAATATCCTTTGTTGTAATGACTTTTCTCTCGGAGTTTATTTTCATGCACCCTTTTGATTTATAATATCATGGATTACAGTTAGATTGCAAGGCCAACAGGTAATTTGATTTCCTTAGGTTTCAGTTACCCAATAAAAATAGTGATTTTAACTATGAGTTTAGGAATTAGAAAATTGCAGAGGTAGAATCATTTGATGATATACTTTATAATTTTTACATAGGATTCAAGTATTAGATAAAGATTTCTGAAATGCAGAAAAACAGTATCTCAGTTTATATGTAGTCTATATTAATTCTGCCAATGATTTTTGAAAAATCGAGGACGTCAAAGTATCATTACATTTTTTTAAAATATTTGTTTTATCAAATGTCGGAATTTAAAAAATCACCAAGTTATTGCATACTGTTTACATGAACATTTGAAAATGAAATGAAACATTATTACTGATTACTTACTACGGGTTTGATTTTGAAGGGATAATCTGGCGTGGCGTGTTGTCACTTGTCAGGCATGTTGAAGAACAATTTATTACATAATATGGACATGACGTGTAAAATGTGTAGGCACATATTAACTGAATTGAAAAATCAGTTTTTTAAAACATTATTATTTTAATTCTACAATGAAAAGGAAGACTTTTCTGGAATTTTTCTGGAAGCAAATGATACATTTCAAATAATTAAGATTAGTATGAAATGGTATTAATGCTTTGGACAAAATCCATAAAATAGTGTAGTGGACAAGGTACAATCTAGACATGAACATTACAGAAGATAGGCGAGACTCTGGCCGATGTAAAATTTACTGAAGATGCAAGAATAATGATATACACTTTTCGAAAATAAACTTTTATTATGAACCAACTAAATAATCTAACTGTAAATACAATCCATAATAATACAAAATTAATGATGTTTAATGGTTGAAGGAACAAAACTAAATAGCAAGTTATAAAGTAATACTTTTTATTAAAATTAAACTGGGGCAAAACGCTACTACTTTCCCCAAACAATACATTTCTTCTTAGACTGGGACAAAACCTGTCCAGGAGGACAAGATAAAAGCTGCCTGGAAAGAGACAAAGAAGCTCCAGTCTTTTCAGCAATTTCATCAACCGATGCCACTGTCAATCTAGACGGATCGTTGGCAATTGGAGGTGTAGGTTTGTTTGTGGTCAATACGTCCCCGAAGAAAAATCTGTCTACAATTTGCCGAACAGGGAAAATATTACTTCCATCTACATCACTGTCTGTCAATCCCCTCGAGGCTGAACCGGATGAACGGCTGCTGGAAGAACTGGACCTTGAAGAACTGCTGGAACTTCTTGAGCCACCTGAAGTCACTGGTCTGTCGTCATCAGGTCGGCTGCCACCACCTCCGCCTGCACTTCCACCTGATCGACTGCTACTTTCTCTACGACTAAATGACTCACTTTCAAACCGACCACCAGCACCTGTTGTTCCAGGTGGAAGACGGTCATCAGGAGGTGCGCCACCTGCTCCTCCTCTATTGGATGTCGTTCGACTAAACGACTCACTTTCGAATCTTCTACGACCTCCTTCAGATCCTTCCGGAAGATCACCTAAAATAAAATAGAACATAATGAATGTGCGACTTCTGATTGAAAATTAATTCCCATCATTAAAAGAAGTTTTTCTCATAGGGATATTTTCATCTAGATAAAAACAAAAAATTCCTTTGTTCTCACCTGGTGGCAACCCAGCCCCTTGTCCAACCTGAATAGTAGTATTTCTTGAGCGATTTACAACGGGCGGTTGTCCACCTCGACGAATAATTTCCTCTCTCTCTTCAGTAATTCGGACTCGTTTTTCAGGTGATAATGTAGTAACCTTTCCTCTCGCTTCATCCTCCAACCTTTGATTCTGTTTCAAATCTTTATTAAGATCAACACAACGAGAATGCAATTAGCAACATCCACGTGCCCGTTATCACTAATGAGACTTTAATACCCTAGTTTATGAAATATTTTTCGAATTCTTACTTTCACCGAATCTTGAGAGTTCCTCTAGGGTTCGATTTCGATGTTCTGCAACAAGTTCATCGACAAGTTGTTGTCTCAACGCTTCATCTCTTCTTCTAGCAGCTTCTAATTCTTCTCTTTCTCGTCGAATCCTTTCTTCTCTTTCTTCGAGTTCTCTCTGTTTATCGCGAAGTCTTTCCTCATCCATTTTTATCTTTTCTTCAAGTTCTTCTTCCCTTTCTTTTTGCTCTCGATCTCTTTCTCGGTCTCTCTCCTTTTCTTTTTCTTGTTGTCGACGAAGTTCTTCAAGCTGTCGACGAGTTTCTTCTTCCATTCTTCGTAAATTACGGTCTCGATCTTTCATTCTTAACATGAAACATAATCATTTTACTTTATGCAAGATGAATAAATTCTAGAATAGCAATCCAGAATAAGCAACTTTGGATCTATCATGTTCTCACTCGAATCTTGCACACGAATATTATAATCAGTCATTATTTTCTAATGTAGCATTATTTTAAAAGTATTAACATAAAATGCATGCGCTGCATGGTCTAAATATAGTCTTGAAACAAAGCTTATGTCATGAGAACTAATTTCCGTTGATTGCAATGAAAGTTTGATTCTTCTATCGACCACTATCGACCTCGACCCTCTTATTGTTATTTTATTATGGGACTTTCTGATTATTATTAAGATTAGGTATCTAAATCAAATTAATGAATGCACCCTAGCTAAGCTAATGAAGGCAGGTGAGTAGACATTTAATTACATCTTGTGGTTCATTAAGTTGATACGTTTCAAATTACTCTTTTAAAGAAATATTTATTGGCCAGGGGCATCCTGATAGCATACTTTAAAAATGCTATTTGGTCAATTTATCATGCAAATTGAAATTAAAATCATCATTTGATGATGCAATGCAGTTTTTGCATAAATTATGCTTCTGCTACTGAAAACATGTTAAGCTGTCAAAATTTTTACCTGTCCAATTCTTCGTCCATTTTTCTAACTTCTTCTCGATCTTCAACGCGTTCTCGACCTGGTCTTCTTGTTGTTCTTCGACGTTCCCTTTCTTCTCTCTCCCTTTCTTCTTCGAAACGTCGACGATCTTCTAATCGTTTTTGAAGGTCTCTTTCCCTTTCTCGGTCTCTACTACTATCTATAAGCCAAAAGCCCTTTTTATTAAAAAGTCATAAAATTTCAAAGAAGTATGTCGCTGTAAAAGCGAACGATTATAGAGTTTTCTTTCCAGGTTTCCAATTCTTCTCACAATCCTTTTCAATCGTCTTTGGTAGATGTAAAGAATTTTGAAGACTCAAAGGTTCGACTCTGCCTTATCATACTTACCTCTTTCCTTTTCCCGATATCTGTCCCGATGTCGATATTCAAACTCATCAGGGTATCGAAAGGGTGTTCTAGGTGTCGGGTAATTGTACCCATCACTCCAACCATGTCCATGTGGATATCCATGACTGATAGAGTTCTGATAATATCCAAAACCATTTCCTTCTATGACATTTGGCAAAAACACGGCCAAGAAGAACCCACAAAGGGTCACTTGTTTCACTAACATGTTAGCAGTACCTTACTGTGTTTATTCGTTATAAAAAAATGCTTCGAACATAACTATTAAAAATAACCACTTCTTCCTTGGTCAGAAGCTAAAGTTACAATGGGTCAGAAGGTTCTGAAAGTAAGTTAGTCTTGTACATGCCACTTGTACTTTTGTGCTAAAAATAGGTTGAATAGTTATTTTAACAATCGTTAGTACTTTAAGTTGAATTGGACTATTTACTACGCTCAGTTAGATGCATGCTATAATTAATTCCATTCTTGACAGTTAAAGCAAATGTTACTGATGACTCTTCCAAAGCAAAAGTATTTTAGTTACGATTTGAGAATAATTATTAATCATGGGAGATTCATATACGTTTCTCATACAATTGTGCAAAATTTCTGTGAGAATGTCTCACACAAAGATAAGTTCTGAAGCATTTTCAGACAGCATAACTTCGATTTCATCCATTTTTACCACTTTATAATTATTTTATGTCTGGGACGCTGTCACACTATGCACAATTAATATTAAATTGTTTGACCTGCAGGCAAAAAGGAGATATATTATTTTTTCATCGACTTTGATTGTACTTAGAAATAATAGTAAATTATTATTCAAGAATATTATTAGCATCTACCTGACAAATTGGATAATTATTGTAAAAATAGGTATAAATATCCATTTTATTACTTGAGGGTCATTTCTTATCTTGTTATCGAAATGCTTTCGTACCTATAAAATATATCCCACCATTTGTTTCTTTATTGTTGTTGGGCAAGAGATACCTCGTATCACTCTTGTGTTATTGTTGCAATTTGTAATAATCTTCAATGTGACTGGATTTATAATTAAGTTGGATTTACAATGAAGTTAAGTACTTGTAAACAGAATCGTATAAATCTGAATTAATATATAATCGTCCTTAATAGTCGACAGCTTGGAAATTTAATTTTGATGTATTCTGTTATGCAAATTGGAAAATCCGAAGGTTTCTTTTCATCTGGAAGTAATTTCATAAGAAATTCATATCAACTTATGATAAGAAAGGTATTTATTAAGTACTAATTTTTCTTTAAGCAATTATAATCAACTTTGAAAAGGAAAATTGTGACCTTAATTTATTAAAGGAAATACTTTTCTGTTTAAATACTAACAATTAGTGTCGATCATTAATTTTATTTACTAAAACAAAGCGTTAAGATGTACCTTTAAACGGTGTTTCTTTCTACAATATGAGATACCAGGAAACATTTGTAGATTACATTTGTCAATTAAATGAGAATGCAAAATGAGAAGGACTTGAGGTTGAGTTATATTTAATTGTGCAAGTTGGTTTTAAATTAAAAATTAAACCTTATTTAATAATAATGAAAATGAGCCAATGTTTAATCACAATGTGGACTATCTTTAAGAAATTGGAATAATTCATGTCAATTGCAAATCTTCTTAAGTACTTTAGCCTTTACAATCTTTAAAATAGCGTTTTAAAACGCAAGTAACAAAGGCAAATTCCACAATATATCGTATTCTTAATTCTTAAAAATAAACATTACTATGTACTACAAGGCTTACTAACAATAGTGTAAGTGAAAAAAATCTAAAAATGCTCTCGAAGCTCATAAGAAGAAAATTTCCCACGGTATAAAGAAGTTGATTATAATCAATCTCGAATGATGATATGATAACAAGACTTGCAAAGTAACGCAAGCTAACTTTATTACCGACAACCGAGTGCAGTTGATTTTGCAACTTGATCATAGCATTACTAAATACGTTGCACTTTTAACTGATTATGTGTATGTAAAGAAAGATAGATCCATCATTTAAGTTGACTTCAGAAGGTCTAAATGTTGTCATTAAATAATTATTCATGTCAAGAAAACCTTTTTATTGCTTTTTTTATTGCATGCATTTTGTTTCTAACTTACAATTACCTATGCATGAATTAAATCCTCTGAT